>BSBK01008598.1:0-177500 GCA_027943335.1 Chamaecyparis obtusa
TCCACAATCACAGTATTTAATTACCTACAAAATGATCTTTTGAGCTTCTTCTGAGCTTCTTCTGTACCAACTTAGAATGATTGTCTATATTATGATGCTGGTTAATAGTACTGCACTCTGCTTTCTTTCTATACTAGTTTTTAATTTAAAATGCCCTTATTTTGAAACATAACGAAAAGTTTCTATTCATCTTTCAAGGCTTTATATGTAATTTCCTACATTTAAGCAATCTTAATTTACTGTAAAAAAGCTTCCTAAAAGTCTACGCTTCCTTATTTTCATATGCCGAGGAGATTAACTCTGTTCTTCCAAAAATTCTCAACTTTTATCCTTTGAACTTTGAAATCACCCTGATGTTAAATTGCTTCCCCGTGTTTACTATGATCCTATATATGAATATGATTTTGCAAAGAATCTCACATTTATATCTCACAAGTTTTGTTAATCTTTATATGTGAGTGAGGTTAGTAAACTTTCCTGAGAGGATCTTAAGCAAGAATTTACATCAATTAATTCTAAATCTCATTTGTACTGATAAATGTACATCTAACAACTTTACAACTTTACATATAATGTCCCAACTATATATACATCTAACAACCCTGAGCATTTATCCTTTTACCTTATGTCTGAAAATCATAACAGAGTATATATATAGTTTACACATGTTCTTTCCTGTAAGTAAATATATGTACATATCACAACTTGTCTAGACTTTAGAATCCTCTGTAAATATAATCAAGCTAATAAAAGGTTGTCCTAGATACCTACTGATATTTGCTAAGGTTATGGAGACCATTATTCATTATTCTCACTGTTTACCATGGTGCAAGTCCACTCATGGTTATCCTTCCTCATCACAATGATGTTTTCTCCTTCCTCATTCTCTGTTTTGAAATCAATTTAGGGTTTTGCCCTCGTGTTTTCCAAGCTTTTGGAATCCTACATATCCCCCTCACTAACCAAAACAACTTACCCAAACCACGTTCCACATTTAATGTATTTGTGTGTTGCGTAGGGTCCCACATTTGAAATCCCCCAGCCTTCTCTCCATCCAACGCCTTCTCTCCATCCAACGGCCGATGACTTCTTAGACAGATCTTGACCGTCGATACTTACTGTATGCATAATAGACAGTCTATTATGTGATGGGCTCGATAGTGCACAAATATTTGACCCGACGTGACATGTTTTTTGTCTGCTGCCAATAGACAGTAGAACAGAAGTGCATCACATGAAGTTTCTTCAATTGGAAGCAGAATAGAAGTGCTTCATGTAAAGTTTTGTGAATTTTCCAAACATGACGTGTCAAAGTTAGGTGTAAATATTTCTATCAATTCACAGAAGAATAGGAGTGCTTCACATAAGTGCAAATATTTCTGTCAATTGACATCAGAACAAAAGTTCTTCACATAAAGTTTTGTGAATTCCCAAACATGACGTGTCAAAGTCAGGTGCAAATATTTATGTCAATTGACAACAAAACAGAAGTGCTTCACATAAAGTTTTGTGAATTCCCCAAACATGACGTGTCAAAGTCAGGTGCAAATATTTCTGTCAATTGGCAGCAGAACAAAAGTGCTTCACATAAAATTTTTTGAATTCCCCAAACATGATGTGTCAAAGTCAGGTGCAAATATTTTTGTCAATGGCAGCAGAACAGAAGTGCTTCACATAAGTGCAAATATTTCTGTCAATTGACATTAGTACAGAAGTGCTGCACATAAAGTTTTGTGAATTCCCCAAACATGTCATGCCCAAATTAAACATCCAAAAACGTAACAATTTTTTTTAAAAATGTGATATGAAGTAACATATGTCTTAGTCATATGCTTTGATCCACTAAGCCTAAGAATCGACACGGATGCTCCTATGCAGAAGGCAGTTAGGAAAATGCTTGAATGACAGAAACAAAAGGTGGATCTAGCAAGGGAAATCTCAAGCCCGATATCATAATGATCTTAATCGAGTTTCCAACATACCAAATATGCTTTAGTTTAATAATCAAGTTACAATTTATACACACCTAATTAACTTGTATGATAGCCTTATACAATCTATAACACTTAGATAAGATAATTACTAATAGACTAGAGGTTAAATACTAACTATACTTAAACACATTACCCTAATATAACTAATGTTGCATAAAAGCTAAGTTTATTAAGAGATAAAACTAACAATAATAATGTGGGATTAACAACTAGTATTAACAATCCCCATGGAATGATTAATTTAAGTAAATAGTTAATTTGACTAAACATGTTATCTAAACCCACTTGTTTAAAGAAAATTTTATTAATGACAAGGAAATATTTTATTTTATTTTTTTATTATTATTTTAAAACATAAACTATACAAAAAATAATAAACATCAAAGAATCAAATCCAAAAAGAATAAACTAAAACTAAACTCTAACTCTTACTAAGCTACTATCTAAACCTACTACCTCCACCTATACCCACTAGCTTCCCTACAAGCTAAACTAAGCCCCTAAGCAAAGTGGGCGCATTTCTAGGCAAGGAGGGCAAATCAAGGTGGACCCCACTCATAACATGGGGAAAAATTCACAGGTTCCAAGGTTAGAAGGTTAGAGACTTGGGTTAAAGTCAAAGTATAACCATAAAGTTTATTGCTTTCCCCAAGGTAATACCCAAGTGAAGGGTACACATGCCAAGGGAAGAGGATACTTTTTATGACAAAGGGAAGATGTCAGACTTCAAGAACATAATAAGGTACACATGTAAGAGGTGGTTGAAAAGTGGATAGTTCATTATACCATGTCAGCCATGTATACATGGAGATAAAGTAAAAAGCAAGGCAAAATGAAATCCTTTGGTAAGTGTCACTTCCTAAAAGTCCTTCTACCCACGTAGGGGAAAGTATGATGATCAAATATTTAATGTTATCTCTGCCATGCCTCTCTCCTGCGCCTAGGAAGAGGACTTTGTGGGGGCCACTAACAAGTGGGGAAGGCCTAAAAGTGATATTTTATTTGTGAACTTTACTAAGACCCCATCAATCATGATTTGGTGGGTAAATGACATGGTAATAGGTAGATTAGAGTATGCTTTAGTTTAGGTAGTTTTGTTTAGTGTATAAACAAAAATAAGGAATATTCTCTGTGTAGTATGGGGATAATTTTATCCCCATACATTTTCTAGAGAGCAAAATTGCTCTTATAAATTCTGGAAGTGTCTCTTTTTTTTTTTTACCATATGACAAATACTACATCAACTTGATCTCTTTGTGTTATTTACTAGTCATAGGTGAGGTGTTTAGAATGCACTTAGTGGTTCAATTTAAGAGTTGCTCAAGAAGGTAATGAGTAAGTCTAGAATGTATATATGTCTCTCATTTGATATTTCATCTTATCAGTTATTCCATGGATAATTCTTTTGAAAGAGAATAAGAGATGATCAAGTTTCTTCATCCAAGTATGGTCTATTTAAGTATGAGTTTGGTCTACCATAAGATAGATTGCAAGGAGCTTTCAACTATGAATCAAAGTATTAAGAGTTTCATGGCTATCCATATTAATGCAATTTTTACATACTATTGAATGATTTCATATCTTCTCTTGCCAACTTTGAATAACTTTCTTTTTTTTTTTAGAAAATAACTCCACTATCTTAAGAAGAAAAAATCAATTAGACAAGATAGAAATACATTGCATTTTCATTATAGACATCCTAATTAATTTCATTACATAATCTCTATGATGAAGAAGCATTTACATTACAATTATATATTACACTTTGATGGAATACTCAATGAGAGATCAACATAAAAGAGCTACTTCACTTCATCATATTACATATACCCTTTCATATACATCTACTATTTTACAATGAACTCAATAATGGAAATTCTTTACAATATACAAGAGAGAAAGATCTCCTTCAAGGTCAATAATACAACAACTTAGGAGAGTTGATATAAGCTCAACAAGAGAAACTTCTTCAAGCTTTTCCACTTGGGTGTTGACCTCAAAACCTGCAACAAAGGAGAGAACCATGGGTGCTCACCACCCAACCAAGGTCTCTTATGAGACCACCCCCAAGCTTGGAGAACCAAGGGTAAACGGGAAACCACAAAACAACAAGATGCTTGCACTTTCACACAAATGTAACACAACAATTTTACTCCCTCCAAGGCTACACAAATGAGCTTTGCAAGCTCATTGAAGAAGGGTGAAGGTGGGCTTTTCCAACAGGTGAGTAATGCCTCACTCCCATACACATAAACACCCTCATTCAAGAAAAACAAAGGAAACACATAAATTTCAACATCAAATTCCCTTCCCATAGAATGCAATAGCACAACAAGTATACACTCCAAACACATGCAAGAACAAGAACACAACTAATCTATTGAGCATAAACAAGAAAACCTCCATGGAAATGAAAGACCTACCTTCACAAGTGTGATGGAAATTGATAGTTGAGAAGAGGAGCTCTTGGAGAAAGGGAATATTTGACCTAGTGTATCACCTTGGGGGTGCACCAGTGATTTTTGTGAAGAAGAAGGATGGATCACTTAGATTGTGCATTGATTATCGACAGTTGAATAAAGTAACAATTAAGAATCGATACCCACTCCCCAGGATCGATGATTTATTTGATCAGTTGCAGGGTGCCCGAGTATTCTCAAAGATAGATCTGAAGTCAGGGTACCATCAGTTGCGGATTGTGGAGAGTGATATCCACAAGACTGCTTTTCGTACGAGGTATGGTCACTATGAGTTCACAGTGGTGCCATTTGTCCTCATGAATGCTCCAGCCGTGTTCATGAGCCTCGTGAACGGAGTATTTCGTACATTCTTGGATAAGTTTGTGGTAGTATTCCTTGATGATATTCTGATATATTCTCGTAATGAGGAGGAGCACGAGGAGCATTTGAGACAGGTTTTGCAGCGTTTGAGAGAGAATCAGTTATATGGCAGCTTGTCAAAATGTGCATTCTTTAGATCTGAGGTACATTATCTTGGTCATGTTATATCTGGTGATGGATCTCTGTAGACCCATCGAAGATTAGAGCCATTATGGATTGGCCAGCACCCACTAGCGTCACCGAGGTTAGGAGTTTTATGGGCTTAGCAGGCTATTACAGCCGCTTTGTGGCAGGGTTTTCTAGGATAGCGCATCCCATTACTTCCCTTCAGAGAAAGGGAAAAGGTATGAATGGATAGAGAAGTGTGAGAGGGATTTTCAAGAGCTCAAGAGATCTCTCACTGTGCTCCGATTTTAGCAGTGCCAGATCCTTCAGCAGACTTTGTTGTGTGCACTGATGCATCTTTGGATGGTTTAGGAGCAGTTCTTATGCAGGATGGGCATCCTATAGCTTTTGAGTCAAGGAAGCTAAAGACCCATGAGCTCAATTATCCTACTCATGATCTAGAGCTTGCAGCAGTAGTTCATGCCTTGGTGAGATGGTGACATTTTCTTCTAGGTCACTGATTTGAGCTCCATTCAGAACACCAGAGCCTTCAGTACATCTTTTCACAGCCCAATCTTAATGCTAGGCAAAGGAGATGGATGGATTTTTTGTGTGAGTACGATTTTGATGTTCATTACATCAAGGGGAAAGAGAATGTTGTTGCAGATGCCTTGAGTAGGAGGCGACACGAGCTCTCCTCTATGGTTTCTAGTACAGATTTGAGGGAGCGCATTTTGCATCACTTGCCAGAGGATGGATTCTATGTAGAGGTTTGTCAGATTGTTCGTGCTCAGAGGTCCCTTGAGGGGAGATTTGTAGAGTATTCTTTAGAGTCTGATGGACTCCTACGTCATAGAGGACACATCTATGTACCCTCTTCGGGAGACTTGCGAGAGTTTATTGTACTTGAGGCACATAGAGCACCTTATGCAGCTCACCCAGGAGTTAAGAAGCTGCATGCCGATCTGAGACAGTTGTATCATTGGCCGGGCATGAGATAGCAGATTTCCAGCATAGTGGCTAGATGCCTAGAGTGTCAGAGAGTTAAGGCTGAGCACAGTCATCCAGGTGGGCTCCTACAACCACATGAGATTGTCGAGTGGAAGTGGGATACTATATCCATGGACTTCATTGTCAGTCTTCCTATGTCTTCTCGCTGCCATGATGCCATCTTGGTGATGGTCGACACATTGACCAAGGTTGCCCACTTTTCACCCGTGCGTACTACATTCACAGCATGAGATGTAGCGTAGGTGTTTTTGCGGGATATTGTCAGACTTCATGGCATTCCCCATAAGATCATCTCTGATAGAGACTCCTTGTTCACATCAGCCTTTTGGAGAGAGCTGCAGGCAGCATTGGGCACTAGGCTCAATTTTAGTACAACATATCACCCTCAGACAGATGGGCAGACAGAGAGGGTTAACCAGGTGTTAGAAGATATGTTACGTATGTATGTGATGGACCATCAGGTCAAGTGGGAGGAATACCTACATCTGGTAGAGTTTGCCTATAACAATGGGCATCATTCATCTATTGGTATGCCGCCATATCAGGCCTTATATGGTAGACCTTGCAGGACACCACTGAGTTGGGATAGGATTGAGGACAGAGTATCCATTGGACCTCAGTTGGTCAAGGATATGGAGCAACAGGTGGTCTTGATTAGACAGCGCCTTAGAGAGGCCCAAGATCGACAGAAGAAGTATGCTGATGCAAAGAGGGTAGACCGCGAGTATATGGTTGGTGATAGGGTCTTCTTGAGAGTGCGACTGCATAAGAGTCCAATCCGCTTTGGAAAGGGCTCTAAGTTAGCACCTCGCTTTGTTGGACCGTTTGAGATATTGGAGAGGATAGGACCAGTTGCCTACCGTTTAGCGTTGCCACCCAGCCTATCACGCATCCACGATGTGTTTCATGTATTTGTGCTACGAAAATATATTTATGATGAGTCTCACATTTTAGACTGGGATGCCTTGCAGGTGGAGTCAGACGGATAGATAGCTTTGGAGCCCATCCGCATTTTGGGCCGACGGACCCTGGCGCTTTGAGGCAGAGAGCTGGACCAGGTTAGGGTCCAGTGGGATTGTTATGATGAGGTCACAGCTTCATGGGAGGATGCAGCACAGATGAGATCATAGTACCCATACCTTTTTGATGAACTCCAGGAGGAAGTTCATGCCTAGGGGGGGAGGATGTGAGGCCTCACCCCGACCTGTCATAGCATCTTTCCTTTTCTGCATTTTGATACAGTGATACACTTGTTGATCTATTTTGGATTGAGACTCGAGATACGATATTTTGATGGTGATTATTATATTATGTATGTGTGGATATGAATCTAGAGTACATCATGATTTTGATTATGCATGGTTGTTAGAGTAAATTATTCATGTTAGATTTGATTACTGCACATGATGATTATGTATGTATGATGTTCAAATATTATTGAATGGAAAATTGTGATTTGAATTGAGCTATACATATTGGGTTATGATACTAAATAGGAAATTGAATATGTATATTTCATGCAATGTTATCATCTTGAACTACTGATGCTTGATGTGAAGTGTGCAGGTATGAGAACCATGGGAATTATCAGAGAACCAAGGTTAAACACATGTGAACTGAGTAAACCAAGGCTTAGTCCAATGTGGGATTACAAAGCCTTGTTGTAATGTGAACTTGTCGTAAAAGTGAATTTTCATGTGCATTAGTAGTTAGCTTCATGTTGTCTTTCTTGGCATTTGTATGTAATGTGCAATTGTTAGTGTCACTTGACACTTGTAATGTACTCATTTAAATTTATTTTATTCCAGCCACTTCTAGAGGCCAATAAGAAGTTCTAGGGGTCATTTTTGGCATAATTTATGTATCTTAATGTTAGGGGTATGGGTTAGGAAGGTTTTGAGCATATCCTAAACCCCCTAGAGACTTTGGCAACCCTTTTTTGGGACCCATTTACCTTTACCTACGAGATTGGATGGATCTTGACCCTTACCCAACTTCACCTTGCCTTCCAATCAAGCATTAATCATGGGGGGACAAGGAAGACCAAGTAGACCATAGAGTCAAATCTGTAATTATGATTGGTGGGTGGGTAGAATTTGGAGCCCTTTTTAGAGGCCTTGGATAGAACTAGAGGGTGTTCACCCACTCTCTAATTTTAGAGACTTTAGGGTTTTGGAGGAGGAAGAAAAAGTGGATAGCTCTTCTCAACTATCAATTGCCATCACACTTGTGAAGGTAGGTCTTTCATTTCCATGGAGGTTTTCTTGTTTATGCTTAATAGATTAGTTGTGTTCTTGTTCTTACATGTGTTTGGAGTGTATACTTTTTGTGCTATTGCATTGTATGGGAAGGGAATTTGATGTTGAAATTTATGTGTTTCCTTTGTTTTTCTTGAATGAGGGTGTTTATGTGTATGGGAGTGAGGCATTACTCACCTGTTGGAAAAGCCCACCTTCACCCTTCTTCAATGAGCTTGCAAAGCTCATTTGTGTAGCCTTGGAGGGAGTAAAATTGTTGTGTTACATTTGTGTGAAAGTGCAAGCATCTTGTTGTTTTGTGGTTTCTCGTTTACCCTTGGTTCTCCAAGCTTGGGGGTGGTCTCATAAGAGACCTTGGTTGGGTGGTGAGCACCCATGGTTCTCTCCTTTTTTGCAGGTTTTGAGGTCAACACCCAAGTGGAAAAGCTTGAAGAAGTTTCTCTTGTTGAGCTTATATCAACTCTCCTAAGTTGTTGTATTATTGACCTTGAAGGAGATCTTTCTCTCTTGTATATTGTAAAGAATTTCCATTATTGAGTTCATTGTAAAATAGTAGATGTATATGAAAGGGTATACGTAATATGATGAAGTGAAGTAGCTCTTTTATGTTGATCTCTCATTGAGTATTCCATCAAAGTGTAATATATAATTATAATGTAAATGCTTCTTCATCATAGAGATTATGTAATGAAATTGATAGGATGTCTATAATGAAAATGCAATGTATTTCTATCTTGTCTAATTGATTTTTTCTTCTTAAGATAGTGGAGTTATTTTCTATAAAAAAAAAAGAAAGTTATTCAAAGTTGGCAAGAGAAGATATGAAATCATTCAATAGTATGTAAAATTGCATTAATATGGATAGCCATGAAACTCTTAATACTTGGATTCATAGTTGAAAGCTCCTTGCAATCTATCTTATGGTAGACCAAACTCATACTTAAATAGACCATACTTGGATGAAGAAACTTGATCATCTCTTATTCTCTTTCAAAAGAATTATCCATGGAATAACTGATAAGATGAAATATCAAATGAGAGACATATATACATTCTAGACTTACTCATTACCTTCTTGAGAAACTCTTAAATTGAACCACTAAGTGCATTCTAAACACCTCACCTATGACTAGTAAATAACACAAAGAGATCAAGTTGATGTAGTATTTGTCATATGGTAAAAAAAAAAAGAGACACTTCCAGAATTTATAAGAGCAATTTTGCTCTCTGGAAAATGTATGGGGATAAAATTATCCCCATACTACACAGAGAATATTCCTGATTTTTGTTTATACACTAAACAAAACTACCTAAACTAAAGCATACTCTAATCTACCTATTACCATGTCATTTACCCACCAAATCATGATTGATGGGGTCTTAGTAAAGTTCACAAATAAAATATCAGTTTTAGGCCTTCCCCACTTGTTAGTGGCCCCCACAAAGTCCTCTTCCTAGGCGCAGGAGAGAGGCATGGCAGAGATAACATTAAATATTTGATCATCATACTTTCCCCTACGTGGGTAGAAGGAATTTTAGTAAGTGACACTTACCAAAGGATTTTATTTTGCCTTGCTTTTTACTTTATCTCCATGTATACATGGCTGACATGGCATAATGAACTATCCACTTTTTCTTCCTCAAAAACCCTAAAGTCTCTAAAATTAGAGAGTGGGTGAAAACCCTCTAGTTCTATCCAAGGCCTCTAAAAAGGGCTCCAAATTCTACCCACCCAACAATCATAATTGCAGATTTGACTCTATGGTCTACTTGGTCTTCCTTGTCCCCCCATGATTAATGCTTGATTGGAAGGCAAGGTGAAGTTGGGTAAGGGTCAAGATCCATCCAATCTCGTAGGTAAAGGTAAATGGGTCCCAAAAAAGGGTTGCCAAAGTCTCTAGGGGGTTTAGGATATGCTCAAAACCTTCCTAACCCATACCCCTAACATTAAGATACATAAATTATGCCAAAAATGACCCCTAGAACTTCTTATTGGCCTCTAGAATTGGCTGGAATAAAATAAATTTAAATGAGTACATTACAAGTGTCAAGTGACACTAACAATTGCACATTACATACAAATGCCAAGAAAGACAACACGAAGCTAACTACTAATGCACATGAAAATTCACTTTTACGACAAGTTCACATTACAACGAGGCTTTGTAATCCCACATTGGACTAAGCCTTTGTTTACTCAGTTCACATGTGTTTAACCTTGGTTCTCTGATAATTCTCATGGTTCTCATACCTGCACACTTCACATCGAGCATCAGTAGTTCAAGATGATAACATTGCACGAAATATACATATTCAATTTCCTATTTAGTATCATAACCCAATATGTATAGCTCAATTCAAATCACAATTTTCCATTCAATAATATTCGAACATCATACATACATAATCATCATGTGCAGTAATCAAATCTAACATGAATAATTTACTCTAACAACCATGCATAATCAAAATCATGATGTACTCTAGATTCACATCCACAAATACATAATATAATAATCACCATCAAAATATCGTATCTCGACTCTCAATCCAAAATAGATCAACAAGTGTAATATTGTATCAAAATGCAGAAAAGGAAAGATGCTATGACGGATCGGGGTGAGGCCTCACAAAACATGACCGTCAAAGTCAGCTGCAAATATTTCTGTCAATTGGCAGCAGAACAGAAGTGCTTCACATTAAGTTTTGTAAATTCCCCAAACATGACGGTCAAAGTCAAGTGCAAATATTTCTACACTATTGTTTTATAAATAGCCTGAGTGCACCCTCTCACCAACCCAACCCAATGTTTGAATTTCATCACTAATTCATTACTTTCACTTTACTGTAAAAGGGTGTAGAAAGGTAAGAGTACCCTATAATATCGAGTGAATGAGTTTTTCATTTATGTTATTCTATTCAGTAACCAAGTTAAATTAATTGCACTATTTGCCTTTTTCTATGTAGATAAAATTTTGGAAATGCCTTGCGAGATTGACCTCAACAAATTGCCCTCAGGGAGATTCTCTGATGAACAAGTAGCTCGTTAGGAACAAGTCTTCAAAAGGAAGAAATATGCGCTTGGGGGCCCGTATCTGTCTCAGGTATGTTTACTTTCACCATTTAATGACACCATTTTCAGGTTTATGGATCTTAACCCTCTTCTTTGGAAGTGAATCATATGCAAATTGCAGATATGCAATAGTTAGCAAAGGAAATCCTAAATGCTTTTCAGTTAATAATTTCACTTGCTAGTAGTATTAGTTATATTTTCCCACCGACTCGAAAATCATTCTTTGATCAGTTTCCGTGGATATCAATTACTAATGTGTGGATTGCTGCTTTTGATGTACATGAGGAAAAGGAAACTCTGGCTAGAGCACTAAATTTGACAACTGAACAAGTTAAAACATGGTTCAAAAATAAAAGAGCAAGGTAACAGCTCCCTCATGCAGTAATTCATTTCTTCAAATATAATTTGAGTGCAGTTGAATAACAACTGACTTATTTCACTAAAATTTGTAGGACCAGGGTGAGGGAAAGAGAAATGGATGGTCAAAATTCTAGAGTTGTGTTTGGCTTCTCGGGTGAAGTTGACGAATGAATTTTTTGTCCACATAGCTACTTAACTGAAGGATATTTATAGCGTATTCATTAAGGTCTTGAGCAATCATTGATAATAGTTTGAATAATTTTGAGGGATACATACGATATGTGAAACTAATCAAATTTTGTCCGTTAAACATGTGTAATTTTAATTGAGATGTGTTTTTTTTAATGAATTTGCTCTCTCACTTTAAATATTACAATGAGGGATTTTTGTCTACTTATGTCTACATAAGTCTTATTAATAAAATTTGATGTATGGCACATGTTCACTGATAGAGCGGGTAAGCTCTACACAGAATGCACCATTGACTAAATTTCAAAAAATGGAAAGCACAACAGATTTTTGCCAAATTTGTAACATCTATTTTCATGATCTACACATTTTGTGGTGGAAAACCACAAAAATTTGCAAAAAAAATCATTGTGTTTAGTCCGCGCCTTTACTGACTTTGAGCTATAATAATAGATTCTTAAAAAGTAAAATGAAAGACATTAAAATAATCAAAACATCTTTAAACATTGGGAATGCAACTGAAAAAAGGTGGAGCTAAAATAAAATAAATTTTTTAAAAAAATTTAATACTTTTATAACTCACTACACCAAGAATTTTCTCGGAAGCTTACATACTGTGCTCAGTTAAATGCACAATAAGGGAAGAATTCTACGTACGACGACACGAGGACATTTCTATTGTGTTCAGAACCAAATCTATTATAGAGTTGCCCGTACATTTTGGACAAACAACTGTCTGCCCGCACAATCTGAGTCGTACCCCACGTTGTAGTTTTTCCCTATTATATATTAACAAATATTACAAAACATTCCCAAATCACTAATCGCACATTACAAAAACCAAATTTTAGGTCTGGCATGGACTGAGAAGAAAAACATTCTGAAACAAGAGCTTCCATAAAATTTTGTGGTATTACTTTATTTTCAACTTCTTTTAATTTTGAAAATTAAGTAAAACTACTTTGATTCAATTAAAAAAATCATATTTGATAATAAGAAAATCTTTGCCAATTTTCTGAATTAGACTTAATTTAGTTTTGCAAGTTTTTAATAGAACATTTATTTTGAATTTTCCACTTATTTTACTTGCATTTATTTAAAAATAAATAAATATACTAGTTATTATTAAATATTAGATCTTCAAAATTTTATATAAAATCTTAGTGGATACTTATTATTTTAATTGAAGTGAAAATCTATAAATTAAGAGCAACTTCAGTGATTATTGGCTTCTTGGGTGCAAGCAGTGTAGTTCCTGATCTAAGATGGATATCATTTACGTGCAAAGAATAAGCTTGTTTCTTATTATTAGGATTTGGAGTGTGCTGAGCTGGAAGTTGAGTTGGCTTTTGAGGATTGCTATTTGCTACAGGAGGCGGCGGCATAATAGCTTGCTGCTGAGGTGGAGGCATTAGTGTTTGTTGCTGATTAGGCTGATTGGGTCCCCACTGAGGTTGTGGTTGCTAGCTACCCTGAGGTGGCCATTGCCTATTCTGCTGCAACTGGTGATAAGAGTTATACTGCTATTGGTATGGGTTAAATGGTGGTTGTTGCAGATAGGCTTGGTTATAGTATGGTTATTGATTGGACCAGTTATGATTCCAATTCTGACCCTGAGGAGTAGATTTTTGGGGGTTTTGGTTTGGCCAATAGCTATTATTATTATAACCAAAATTATTCAGTGGGTCTGGAGGCATACCTTGTCTCTGAGCCCATGGATGCCTTTGAGCTACGTAGAAAACTTCTCCATTCTCCTCATCTATGACTTTGAACTTAGTGGGCATTGGGCTAACGTCCACAGATGAAATTGTCTTACATTTGTAGTTTCTCTTCTTCTCTCTGCAGTGAGAATAGAACTCGGCAAGCACAGCATCTACCCCTTCCTTCTTCCTCCTTGCTTGCATACTATCCAGCTGGGTGGTGACATCATTAATGATGTCTTTCTTGAAGTTAGATAAAAAAATTAGACAACTTCACTTTGGATACTCCTGAACCACCATTGGACTTATATGGTAGGTCTTTAAGTCCCCTACCCTTCTTCATAGTGGCCCTTGAATAATTTTGACATATATTCTTTATGTCAACCCAACCTTTTTGTGTGATGTCTCCTCCTGCCATCTAGTCTAGAGCCTCAATACTTCCATCATTCACACCTTTTAGGAAGAGGTGTTTCTGAGATGTCTCATTTAACTAGTGTTGTGTATTACACTGTAGGTTGAACATAAATCTGGATACATAATCCTCTAGTGTTTCGTCCTTCTTCTGAGACATTTTAAAAATGTCATCACCTTTCAAATCTTGACCTCTATAGTACTCTTTGTACTTCGTAAGAAACATTGTGCGCATGACATTCCAATCTACTATAGCATTGGCACCTAACCCCATGAACCATTTCAAAGCAGCTTCTTTTAGAGTTGATGGGAACAACTTCAGCTTGTGGGCATCAGTGGTATAGTCATAACTTTGGCAAAGAATATCAAATTCAAAGAGGAAGGTCTCAGGGTCCTCTATAAGGAGGCCATAAAATTTGGGAAGTGTAGCAGTAGGTATATTTTTCAAATTTTTGTTGCCTTGCTATCAAGGTATAGGGAAAGGAAAGGGAACCAGAGCAGCCATTCTAGGAGGAGGACCTTATGGTGGTGGCTGATATACAACAAGAGCAAGCAGATTATCTTGATATTCAAGTTCATCAAATAGCTCGTTTAAATGCAGTGATTCCTCAGATAATGAAGAGGATATGTGTTCCTGAGCATCAGTAAATGGATTTTCAAAGGGTTTTTCTTCTTCGTTCTCACTTTGTGGTTCTTCAACTTGAGCATTAAATAAATCAAATGGCTCTCCTTGGTAGTTATGGGGATGAAATCTCCCAAGGTGATCTCTCCTTCTATGCATAAAAATGCTTACTTAAGTATTAAATTAAAACTGAGACTGCAACTACAAGGATTAGTTTGAACTAACACCATCCTCGGTAATAGTGCCAAAAATGCTTGGCCAAACAATAGTATCAGAAACCTAGAGCAATGGACTGCCTATTTCAGGATTGGACACCCCAAATGATTCCTAAATGCATTATTTGGTCTCATTTAATTATTGACTAGGGACGTAAACTTGGAATGGTGTCTACAAAGTATATGCTTCAAACCTCCTCTTCTAAGTCTATCTAAGGAATTCAAATGCTTATGCTTCAGGAAAACTATACTAAAATTGGTAAGAAAATGTATTCTAATCAAAGCAGGAAATTACAGTTAGGAACTACTCCAACTGATTGTGCTGCAGGAATAGGCTACTGATTCTGGTATCAGTAGCTACAGGAATAGCAGAGTTCTAAAACATATAAATGAATAGGAGAATGAACTCTATACTAACAAAGTGATTCACTCATCAAGTGGGCCCCCTTGAATGAGTGAATGAGAAGTACAATCAAGATGAATTTTGCAAACTTGAACTGAACATTCTATTCATCCATAAAATGATTACACTTGATTGAAACAATATGCAAAAGCTCTATTAAAAACTAGTTTGTTCGACTAACTCCAAAAGAGTCACAACAATCGATTATTTAAAAGAAAGTAACAACTAACTCCTAAATCTATGATCACTTCATAATTGAGGATCAGTTACAACTCATAAAGTTTCATACCAGAAACATTATTGACTATAAACATTCCTAGAATATAGCGCACACTAAATCCATGCATTGCATGCAACAAAAAGTATTGACTTACTTGTGAAGATTCTGCAATCTATGATTGGCTTTGATGACTCCCACGCCAGTATGCTAGTCTTTGAATATCCACGATCAACTCCTGCAAAACAATCAATGCGCACATATCCAAGTATATACATATATACCCACATCATCAATATTAGGAAAAGGTGTAAGTCTTAATTATCACTCTTGCAAATCCTATGGCTACAAGAGGTAACTACCCAAAACATAGCTTAGGAGAGAAAACATCCATTAACATGTATAACTATTATATTCACCATTCCTGTCCATGAATTTAAGCAGATATTATGTCTTTAGAGGTATCCACATTTCCAACTTATGTTCACAGACACATAAATAACATATACATAGAAACCATAAGTTCATATGCTTAAAACCATAAATTCATGTCTATGTGCAATCAACTTGTTCTAGAAAGAGCATAAAAAGTAGTGAAAAAGATGGCTATTTAGGAGCCCATCAGGAGGCTTCAAAAAAATCTATCAAATCACAAAAAAAAACAATAGCATAGAAAAGGAATAAAACTATCTAAAAAAATGCCTTAAAATAAAAAATTGAAAATGAAAAGGAAGAGAGTTCATTCCTACACAGACACTCACAACCCTGGATGTTACTCCATCACCACCATGGTAGAGCTCAGACATGGTATAGCCATACTTGTTAGGAATAACAATCCACAATACAACTGAGAGGGGGGGTGAATCAGTTGTATGATAGATTATTAAACTTTAAACTTTGTATAGTAGCAATATCAGATCCAATGAACACAATGAATGCCAACACAACAACACAATATTTTGGTTTTGGGGAAACCCTGTTAAAGGTAAAAAAACCTTGATGAGAATTAGCACCCACAAATGATGTACTAAGAGTATTATCCTTGTTAGAAGATTTAGCCCTGTTTGGAGCTTATTGAAGCATTACAGTACACAATCCTTGTTAGAGGACAGACCCTATTAGGAATCAAGAAAGAAGGGTGGGCTTACTGCCTACAGAAAGTTAAATCCAGCTTTAGAACACATTGTTTGCACCAGGTGTATATAGAGACATACACAATCATTTGAATTATTTTCCAACAATTGTCTTTTCTTGATCAATTCCAATGAATTTCACTAGTAATCCTCTGCTCTATAGCCAACAGACACAAGCTCATAAGTCTTTCAATTCCGTTCACATTACATACACATTCACCATATGTTTTCCAAAGAAAAGATCTTACATATATACCCTACTACATTCTACATGATCAAGTCAGCCTATTAGGATTTCCTAATTACATAAACTCTTGCTAACATACACATGGTATGTAAAACAAGTATACAATGATTCCATTACAACAATTAAGGACCGACATCCTTAAATTACATTTGCCAAACAAAATGCATGCTACATCTCTGAGGTCGGCTTCCAAGAAGGTCTTCTCTAGAACACACACCATAGTTGATGTCATCCAACATTCCATACCTTGTGCTAACCAACAAACATCCTTCAGTACCTTTTCTTTCATCTCTTAAGCTCGTATGCACCTAATCTATATCTTCTGTAAGATATACCAAAAAATCAAAGACTCACTCTGTCAGTTTTCATTGTCAATGTTCAAGAACAGGTCCTCACCAAAACATCTGTAACTCATTCAGTATGAACCCTTACATGATGTGATCTTGGATATAAGATCACAACATCTAAATGTATTCTCTTCTATCTTTGCATGTTCTGAAACATCTATACAGTATCCGTACACTGTCACAATCAACCTGTACTCTTCACAGAGACATATGTTTACATCAGTGACAAACCAAAAAATGACAATAGTATGACTGCCCATTCAGTAACATAGTGATTAAACATATAAAATATCTCAATCACCATCCCATGCATTAGCAATATCCAACAATCTCTACATTTGGCATTGATGTCAATATAGGGGAAAATCTATCCCAAAGTTTGTATCAATCCAAAAGTCTTATAATTAGTATTCCTTTATACAATATCCCCATGCAGTAGGGATTTTCTCATAGAAACACTCCCCCTTTGACAACAATGGAAAAGGGTGCCATGAGTCATCAATTGTTCTACAATACCTTTCTCTCACGATCATTCCCCCTGAGGAGTAGATCCCTACATCCAGTCCAGAATATTATAATGTTATGAAGACCTCTGGACTAATGCATCCCTGCATCATTTAGTTCTGACTAGGAGGGGTTTGAACCCCCAGCATACCTCTGAGATATACAAAGGTATCTTTTGGCAGTGACTTTGTAAAGATGTCTGCAATCTATTCCTTTGTACTGATATATTCTACATTTATTTCCTTCTCTGCCACTTTATCTCTTAGGAAGTGATACTTGATAGAAATATGTTTAGTCTTAGAAAGCATCACTGGGTTCTTTGACATATTCATTGTACTGGTGTTATCACAGTGGATAACTACTAGCTCACCAAAAGTGATTCCAATATCCTTTAGAATTTTCTTCATCCAAACAATTTGATTGCAATTTATAGCAGCAGTTGTGTGCTAAGAAAAGCACCTTCATAGGGTTAGTATTACAAATAAATGAAAATAATAACTAAATTACCACAAAGAGTAAGCTATTTCAACAAATAAAGGACAATTACTTGCACTCTATGGACCTATTTTTAGGGATTCTAATGCAAAGCTCTCAACAAGCTTCCATTAGCGACAGTCCTAAAATGAGAATGAATTATAAAGAAACTAAAAGGTTCAATTCCAAAAGAAATAAGCCTTAATTAGTTCTAAATTTTCCTTTCTAGCTATAAATTGCAAGAGGTTTGATGCTATTCTAAGATTTTTTGGATCATTAATGCTTGAAATATGCCTTTCTTTTATAGATTTTGGCAAGGCTAGGGGGTGTAGTTGATTTGATCATGATTAGGTGAGGGTTAAATCCATGGTTCCACCTTTGGAGACCATTTAAATATTCATATACTTTACTATTTTTCTAATATCTTGAAACTTAACTTATTTTCTTAGTTACTGAAATAAACACTAATGCAAGTAAGATAAACATTCATAACACATGACACAAAATATGATTATGGGGAAACCCAAATAGGTAAAAACCTCAGTGGGAATTGACACCCACTTACAACTGCACTAGTGTTTTATGATCCTTGTTAGAAGATCTTGCAACCCTATTAGGAGTTGTACTTTACAATGCTTTTAGTACAGTGACTTGGTCAAAGGTCAAACCCTGTTAGGAGTCTTTTACAATAACCCTGTTAGGGGTGGGGACATACTGTCCTAGAACTCACTATTCAAATGGTGAAGGCTACAACCTTCTGGATATCAGATACACACTATATCTACAAGGTAAACTATTGTTGTGACACTGCTTGTCAGATCAGTTCCTTTGATGCACTGATGGTCCAACCTCTTATGAAGATTTAAAATATACTAAATTCTCTTTGCACACTTCTTCTCTGCTCTACTTAACTCTTCTTCTTTCTTATTTCTAATTACCAAGGTGCATGCCATATTCATGTGCGCTTACAAAACAATTAACTAGGTCGGCCCTTTAACCTATTACATACAACACTACCAAATGAATTTTCTCAAGCGTGTTTACATACAATCATTTTGACATAAATAAAATAGGCTCATATCCATTACAAAACATTATTACAAGTGCTAACCAAAATACAAACAATCAGACTCATGCTCTATTCTGTTCTGTCATTTATTTGTAACTTTTGCATACTGTCTCAAATCACCATGCACTCTTAGAATTAGTATGAATACATATTAGCAAGATTATCTTTAAGGGCGCATGCCATGATTCTATCATACACATGTGCGTTGATGCTATGTTCCTCTGATGCTCTACTATCAATCTAGTCTTCCATACTTAGTCATATTTCTGATCTTCTTCAATATGCGCTGACTCCAAAACTTCATATGACTTTGTTGCCATAATGACAACACTAAATATAGTCATATACTTTAGTATATTCAACTTTCCAACAATCCCCCCCTTTGTCATTAATGGAAATAAAGGAATATTGTGAAGTTAGTAACTCTATCCTTATACAAAATTTGCTAATACATAATCTAACTTATATCTCCCTTTATGTACTATTCTTTACAATATTTACAAAGCTCCATATTCTTCCCTTTACATAATATACTCCCCCTTTGACATTAATGACAAAGGTTCTCAAAAAACTATATCTACACATACTTATTGAGTGAAGACATTCGAGTATGCTATCTTTAATTTAGCAATCTCATTCTACCAAAATTTCTTCAGTATTGTCTGGAGATGGGCGCACAAAGCATATGTTAACTTTTCCATCTTCTCCTAATTTTGTACATATACCTTGATTAGATGTAACTATAGTGACATCGATCTCCTTGATGTTATGATTCAAGACATCTAGTGAAGGCACAAGAGAATTTCTCAGTTGTGATTGTCTTGCCCTTATCTTGGACATTTCTTTTTCTATCTTCTCTATTTTGTCCCCTTGTCCTTGGTATACATTGTTACACATGTTTACATCTACAGTGGGATCTTCTACTAAATTCCTTACTTTCTCTATCATAGCCTCTGCCTCTTGTATTTTCTTATATAGATCTACATCAGCTTGTCTTGGTTCATGCAGTCTACTATGAGTTTCCTTCCTTTGGCTGAAAATTCTTCCAGTGAAGCTTGACCAACCTTTAAAGATTTGAGGTCAAGTGCAAAGTTTGTAGTTAACTCATTCAATCTCTTCTTAAGATACTTTTCTTCTACTACCTTAGCTGCTAATTCTTCTAGGCTAGAAAAGTTAGCTTTGAAGCTTGTTAGGATGTTGCTAACATCCTCCACTAAGTGCACCTTTTTTACCTTGTTCTCTACTAGTAGTAGACTTTTCAAGATGTCTATTGACTCAAAAAATAGAGGATTTATCATTACTTGTTTCTCTTTGGCCTTTTCCATAGCTAAGACACTGATCTTGATCAGGGCTTCTTCTCCCCATGAATCCAAACTTGTAGTGTCAGGGGTCAAACTTGACAACAATGATGCTAATGGAGTGAGAGGTGATGTGCATCATTTCTTTCTTTGTCCTTATTTCATCAGTAGATTATTTTTCTTTCTTATCTTCATCTTCTTTTTCCCTTACTTTTTCTTTCTCCTCTTCTCTTCCTATTATATCCTCAATTAGCACATCTTCTTGATACTTAGGTGAATTATCACCGCATAGTATTTCAACCTCATGTGTACTCACGAAGGCTTCCTCAAATCTATCTAAGTCTTTGTCAGTGGCCGCCATTGATATCTCCACATTTTCAATCATTATTGTGTCATCCTTTTGAGTTGTGGTCATGGGCACATACTTTATTTCAACTGTAGGCACTATTACTGAGGGCGCTAAGTCTTAGGGACTTGTCATAGGTGCATTTGAGACCTTAGCTTCTTTATCTCTCTCAATAGATGCTTGAGTGATGGGCACAGATGGAGGTTGAATGCACTATTCAAGGAACACTTTTTTCAAAAGCTTTTTCTATCTCCTTGGTTATCAACTCATAATCCTTGTTCATTATGTGCAAAGTCCTCATCTTGGTTCTGAGGTGTGGCTATAACAATTTTAACTACAATATTTTCTCCTCAACTAAGCACACTAGTAAGTTATCATCTAGTTTTTTTTCTCTTATTCTAAAGTCTTCTTCACTAGCTTGTCTTTTCAAAGTATCCAAAATTTCCCAAACTTTATTTGGAATGGCTTTCTTGAGTTCCAAAACAGTCTTCTTAAATTTGATCTTTGCTTGATTATCATGTCATGAATCTCAAACTTGTCTATTTCATGATATTTGTCATAATACTAAGATATTTGATCAATTCTACCCTCATCTATTACTCTTGACCTTAATACTTGTAGATTTGGTAGGAATCCTACCTCAGGAGGTGGTTGCACATTCTTGACTCTACTTCTTGTGGCTCTAGCAGAAGGGTGGCTTGTGGCAGTTTTATTTTTCCTCTTAGGCATCTTAGGAGATGCTTCAATGGACTCCACATCAACTGTAACTATGGGTGCAAGACCAATATCATCATTTTTCTCAACTTTTATGTTCTTTGTCTTGGGTTCATCTATTTTCTCTATCTTGGCTTCTATAGAGGATGCAATCTCAATATGAATAGTTATTTTAGCCTTTGTAGCTTTATCCAGGTCTTCTTGAGTCACACCATGGATCTTCAAAATCTTAGATGTTATTTTGGTGGCTTTCCTCTTGGTTACAACATTGTTTAAGATTGCGTCCACTTCCCTAGTCTTTTCTTCATAAGCTCCCTATCTAGGCTCATTTGGATCCTTGGGCACCGATAGTATAACTTGTGGATAGGCTTCCAAGACTTGCTCCTCCACTTCATAGCCAAGTGGATGAATCCACTTAGTTCTAGGCTCAAAAACCTCCATACAAGTACCATCAATCTCCACCATAAAATAAATGGTGTCCTTAAATTTCTCAAAAATACTTGTAGGTATCCTATACCTCATTTGCATTTTTATCCTGAAGGTTTTCAAATCTAACTCCATGTAGTCTCTTAGAGTGCTCTCAACTGATGCCTTAAGGGATATCTGAGGCATTGTAGGTAAACTTTTGTCTAGGTATAAGTTTGATACCTTCCTAACTATATGAAAGAACATGTCGATTATCAAAGACCCAAACCTAAATATTTTGGTCTTATCATGCTTGATTTCCCTTATGTTATCCATCAACTGTGCAAACAAGATTTCACACAAGTTGAATTCACCATTTTCCCTTACTATCCTTATGGCTACAAGAATAGTGGTTGCAAACAGACTATTGAACTTGTTGGCATGTAGGAATCTATAACCAAGAATCATAGACATCAATTTGATGTCCTCCTCAATTGGCTCAATTGTCATCCCATGTAAACACATAGTTCAGCTATGAATTTCATTCTTCTTCTCTGCTAACAATCTAGCAGTGCACTCTTGCATACTACATCATATAGTCTCCAACTAGTTATGTTCCAAGGCACATACTTTGATGGCGAGTATACTAGTTGTGCAAGGGTCTAGAGCCAATCTAGCTCCCCCTATGACCCTGAAGATCATTTAACCATGAATAGGAGGTGTTTCCATTGCAGATGCATCCTCAAATGTTTCCTCAGCATTATCCTTCTTTTCTTCCTTCCAAATCAAGCTTGCATCTTTCGAAGCTTTTACAAACTCTACTTCTCCAACTTCATCCAATATTGATCCTTTTGACTTTTTAGGGATTTCCTATCTCAACGCTTTTGATCTGTAGAACCTATAGATGTGTCTAGCCTTGTTACATGAGTGACAAATGACTGGAGGCCTTAAATTCTTCAGCTCATTGATGTGTCACCATTCTGCACTGTTTAGCTGTATGACCATTATAATTGCATATTTGACATGTAATGTCCTGAGTACTCCTAACATTCTGTTATGGATGAATTCTCTAATTTTTTTGATTCTGATTTCTTTTTCTTGATCTACAATTCATAGCTCTATTTCCAAATTTATTGCATGAATAGCAGTAACCATTGAAATTTCTTACCTCTTTGCAATCTCTTGCTATGTGTCCATGCTTGTTACAAGCATAACAAGTCTTATTTATTGGTTTGCGCTCATCCTTGGGTGGTTCAGCCTCAACTTCTATATGATTTCATGTCTTCTTTGTTTCTTTAGACTCTTCTGATGCTTGTTTTCTTGTTCACATGGTATTGATCTAATTGTGTGCTTCATTGTAACCAATACCACTAGTATCTCCTTTAACCTTTTCTGCATACAACTAGGATTCAATCAAATCCTTACTTATGTGAAATTTGTCAATGTGACTTTTTGGTTCAATCAATTTAGATTCTATCTTTTTCTTGTTGTTTCTAACTCCAAGATCTTCATGGTTGCTTGTCTGAGTTCTTCATCTAACTGCTTGTTTTCTTTGACCTGTTCTTCATAGGATTCTTGATTGTTACATATCTTTTCATCTAATTCTTCAATCTAATCCTTTAGAGATGAGTTTTATTCATTTATCTTTTTCATCATTAACCCTAAGTCACTTGTAGAAAAATCTTTCAAGTCCTTTTTCAATTTTTTGATGTATGCTTGAGAACCACTAACATTTTCCTTTAGTTCTTCAATTTCTTTCTCAGATCTGTCAAGGTCTTCAAGAGCTACTTCAAGATTCTTCTTTAGATGTTTTACTTCTTCCAAACCCATGATCTCCTCAAGTGGTTAAACTTTTGTTTAGAGGACCAAAGCTCTGAAACCAATTGTTAGGAATGGGAACATTGAGAAGGGGGGGAGTGAATTAGTGTTCTATACTTTACTATTTTTATGATATCTTGAAACTTAATTTATTTTCTTAGTTACTAAAATGAACACTAATGTAGGTAAGATAAATATTCATAACACATGACACAAAATATGATTACAAAGAAACCCAAATAGGTAAAAACCCCAGTGGGAATTGACACCCACTAAGAACTGTACTAGTGTTTTATGATCCTTGTTAGAAGATCTTGCAACCCTATTAGGAGTTGTACTTTACAATGCTTTTAGTACAGTGACCTGGTCAAAGGTCAGGCCCTATTAGGATTCTTTTACAATAACCTTTTTAGGGGTGGGGACATACTGTCCTAGAACTCACTGTTCAAATGATGAAGGCTACAACCTTTTGGATATCAGATACACACTATATCTGCAAGGTGATCTGCTGCTATGACACTACTTGTGAGATTAGTTCCTTTGATGCAATGATGCTCCAACCTTTTGTGAAGCTTTACAACATACTGAATTCTCTTCACACACTTCTTCTCTGCTCTACTTAACTCTTCCTCTTTCTTATTTCTAATTACCAAGGTGCATGTTATATTTATATGCGCTTACAAAATAATTAACTAGGTCGGCCCTTTAACCTATTACATACAACACTACCAAATGAATTGGCTCAAGTGTGTTTACATACAATCATTATGACCTAAATAAAATAGGTGCATAGCCCTTACAAAACATTATTACAAGTGCTAACCAAAATACAAATAGTTGGCCTCGTGCTCTGTTATGTTCTATCATTCACTGTCTGTAACTTCTGCATATTGACTCAGATCACCATGCACTCTTAGACTTAGTATGAATACATATTAGCAAGCTTATCTTTAAGGGTACATGCCATAATTATATCTCTATTCCTCTGGTGCTCTACTATCTATCTAGTCTTCCATACTTAGTCATATTTATGATCTTCTTCAATATGCGCTGACTCCAAAACTTCATATGACTTTGTTGCCATAATGACAACACTAAATATAGTCATATACTTCAGTATAGTCAACTTGCCATAAAATATTTTAGCGTGTACTTAATGGTTTACCACGTACACATTAAAACAATACATTTACAATTTTTTCCTGTGCAATTACCATTTAAATTTGTGCTTTTTCCTTTTAGCACTTTTAATCCTTAAAATAGTACTTTTACCCTATTTGGTAAAAAATGGAAATTACTAAGTCAATTTTCTAGACTGTCCAGTGTCGTCAATTAGTTGATTGGCTTAGATAACAAGCTTGATTTGGTAGCAAGTTGTAGGATGTGAGTTTGAGTCAATTTATTTTGAATTCTTGATTGTCAATCTTGATTTAGATGATGGGTGATGATTAATTTTCTATCCTATCTGAATAGAATCAGGAAAATTGATTATGGTTTGACAATTTTTAAATGTTTGATTGACTTAGGATGATTCAAAAGATATTGTTTTCAAATACTGATGTGCTTAAAATTTCTTTTTGTAGGTTGAGCTTAAGTTTCTCATCGTTAGAGGTTTGTATCCATTGTCATTCTAGATGATTGATGACCTGAGCAGTCCAGATCGTCGGCTCATTGGAAAATGCGGTCTCTCCTTTCTACTTGTCCTACCTCAATTCTAAGTGAATAGGGGAATTAACAAAGCTATGGTAGAGAGGTGGCACTCTAACCATAAAAAATTTCATTTTCCCATGGGAGAGATGAAGATCAGTCCTGAGGATGTATATCGCATCCTCCGCATCCCGACCCACAAAGAGTTGATTTACTATGATCAGGTGTAGGATGGCACAACTTGTAGGTGGGTATTTCAGGATGATACTATCAGAGATGATAGTATTTAGTGGTCTTAGTTCCCTTCTTTCCCATTTCTTCCTGTGGTGTTGGGCTCTCTGCTTGGCAGCTTCATTGCTCTTGATCACCGAGGGCATGGTTTTCAATTGATTAGGGACGTATTCTTGAGGATCTGATCACCCAGCCTCACTGATTTGATTAGGGTACATGTGTTTTGGCATAGCTATATCATGA
This sequence comes from Chamaecyparis obtusa, assembly GCA_027943335.1. NCBI lineage: Eukaryota > Viridiplantae > Streptophyta > Pinopsida > Cupressales > Cupressaceae > Chamaecyparis > Chamaecyparis obtusa. Next base: position 25,875 of record BSBK01008598.1, read on the forward strand.
GCTACATTCAGTCATGTACCACCATGGAGTGACTCTATTTGTGGGAGTTATTTTGTTATAGTTGTAGACCTGGGAGCATATCCCAGTGACTAGACCTATCTGTGTCAGACACCGTGATCTAGAATGGTTGTTTGCATAGATGTATTAGGGGATGGTTGTCTAGGCCCATTTGGGAAAACTTGATTACTGGCATCAGGTTATTGATGATGTAGATCAGGTCGTATTGTGACTGTATATTGGTTGTGAGGCTTGGTGAGAGGATGCATCTAAGCTTCCATTTATGTGTATGCCTCGATGGATGATAGGGTGCACTTTGCTGATCATAAAGAGATTTTGTTTCCTTAGGGTATTACGATAGTATGGTTGTACATAGAGTATGGCATAGGGATTGGCACTGTATGCCCGAGTACAAGTGGAGAGGTCACTTTAGGGGGCACAAATTGACTACATGATAGCTTGTCAGGAAGTCTTACAACTGGGTCACCTACCTTGGGATATGTGAGATCATGTGATTGATGCCAACATGATCGATGATTATGTTGATTAGTTCACTCAGAATCCCTTTTTGAGATTCATAGATTCGGCAGAGCGAGTGACAGGGATAGAGGAGGAGTCAAATGACAATGGAGGGGATGGGGATGAAGGTGGGGGTGGTCAGTGGTGAGCTCATCAGGCACAACAGGGCAGGCGAGTGGTTGGAGGAGGTAGAGTTATGATCCCATTGATTATTGTTGTGCCCATCCCTCTGAGGTCTAGTGGAGTGTGTATGAGGGGTGGTAGACCTAGAGTCTGAGGTGGTGGTGTGGGTAGAGTCCTTCATTAGGTGGTTGTGGATCCAATAGCTAGATCATGCTCAAATAGGTTGAGAGTTTTCTAGAAGTTTGGTGGTTAGGTAGCAGCTTATGTGGATGCTCAGGCTACTCAAATTTTATTAAATCAGGCATAGGGTATACTAGCATAGGCTTCTCCATAGATTATTCCATAGGCTCCTCTCATACAGGCTCCTGCTTCCTCTGTTATGCCATCATCTTTAGTCCTTCCATATTCTTCTTCTTGCATTCCATATTTATCCATTCCATCTTCTTCTATTCCATCTTTCTTTTATGGCACCACCATAGCCTCCTCCTCCCCAGGCTCCTCCATTAGAGGCTCCTACTTTAGAGGCTCTAGTGTCTGCATCAGATGTTCAAGCTTTACAGTTGGATGTATCTCATATCAGACAATAGATCAGTCATCTTGGTAGCATGATGTAGGCATTTATGGCTGCCATGAGTCAGTAAGGGCTAAAGGCTAGTTCCAGTAGGCATCTTGATAGTGGCTGTGGTCCTGATTGTGGTCCAGATGGTGTGGATGGTGCTGGTGGTTCAGCTAGTTGACTATTCTTTTGAGATGATATATATTCTTTATTTATTGATGTATTTGATGATCCATTTTTTATCTCAAGATATTGGACTCCATTTCTATTCTCTGATTAGTTGATGTTCTTTATGCTTTGTTGATACTTGTTTATACTATGATGGACTTTGATTTCCTGATGTTTATTTCTTTGATGATGGTACCATGGACTTGATACTTAGTTGACAGATTTACTTTATGTGACATCATCATGTGTTGGACTTCATTTTTTAGCTATTTTGCTATGATATGAAGATCTATATGATTCTATCTCTTACATGTTTTGTTTTATTCTTTTTCAAATGTAGTTGATGATATGGATGCACATGTTCTATTTATGCTTAAATGGTTGTCTTATGTATGACATAGAATAGGTGAATGTGTATGATATGGATTTAACCGATATATAATGATTTATGATATATTATGTTTTATGGATGCAAATGATACATAAATGCATTGTATGATGATGTAATGATTTAATGACTAATGTGATATAATGGTATTTATGGATTTATGGATGTATCTATTTTGATGATATGGATATATGTAATATGTAAATGTAATGGATTTATACAAAATGTGATGTACCTAGATGATGCAATGAATGAATATTCATATTTGATGATTAATGATTTATATGACACTAAATGTTATATGTTATATGGATGAATGTAGATGAAATGATATATAATGCCATGAGCTTTTCATGAATGGATTTAGATAAATGATGCAATTTTTTTGAGTGAAATTAGTGACATGCAACTAATGATGAACTTATGTCTATTTGAATGAAATTATTTAATGGATGCAATGAATGTTATCTAATGAATTGTAATCATAAATGAGCTTAATGGTTTAATATGAATGATTTCTTAAGAAGAATGCACACTAAGTGAGATGGCTCTTTAAAATGAATGCAAACTAATGCAATGCCACCTAATAAACTTTAAATTAAATGATGTAAACTAATGAAATTAGCTTTAGTAAAATTGATGCAAGATAAATGTGATGAACTTGATTAAACTTAGGGAGAATTCCTAAATGAATGGAAGATTACCTAAATCTAACAAATGCAGGTGAACTAATGCAATTCACCCTTGTTTTTTATTTTTGATTTCCAACACACTCGGTCACATATAGTTTTTTGATGTTCCTTTTATTTTTGATTTAACTCCACCCCTTTTCTATTTTCCTCTTGCAAATTTGTTTTTATGCTAAGAAAGGAAAATAATTTAAATGCATTTAATCTAAGATGTATGCAACTAATTGTATGTTAGCCCATTTTCCTGTCATTGCAAATTTTTGTTGAAAATGGTCTATTCCTGCAAAACCCTAAGAAAGTTGCCATGTCCTACTACAACACATCTTTGATCTGCGAAGAAGATGTAAGATGTTTTATGGCTTGTGCCCTTAGCCTGGGATAGTTCGAGGTGTGTTCAAGCTCTAGTTCAGAGTGCATGTTCTTAAGTGCAAAAACCAATGGGATTTTACAGTCTGAAGGTCTGAGAAATATGTCTTTTCTGTGAATAAGAATTTTAAAATTGCGTAAGTCTAGAAAAACCCTAGCAAAATCTATTTCTTCATTACCTTTTTTCGGGCCACTAAATTTTTTATATATGCACATGGTCTTGTTTTCCTAGTCTTTGTTGAATCTCATTAGTGAAATATTTGGTAGTTAAGTGACTCTAGTCTTTTCTCATTTAGCGATTAAGTGAATACTCTATTCGCTTAATCTCAAGGTCTTGGCAGTTCAAAGGTATTTATCTGGTGATTCAGTGACAAGGGTGATATAAGGTTAAGGGTTTCTTCAGTCGCGTAATCTTTGAATATGAGTTGAGACTAAGTTTTAAGTCATTCAACGACTTAGTGAATAAAGGCATTCTCTCAATATCGTGACAAAAAATGAAACCCTAAAGTATTCAAAGATTTAGCAACAACCATAGATGAAAGTAAAGATTAATGGTTGATGTTTAATCGTGTGATTGAGCCCAGGATAAAAGAAATATTCAGTGAATGAGAAAATGAAGGCGTTTGCTAAATCTCGTAGAGAAACTAAGGTTAACTAAATTATTCAGAGATTAAGCAAAGTCTTTAGTCACTGAATCTCATGATAAACCAAGAGTTAGAAAAGGAATTCAGAGATTGAGAGATTGTAGTTGTTGCATGTTCTCCAAATAAAAATAAAGTTAAGATGAAGGTTTGAAAGACTAAGAAGGAGCCATCGATGTGGATCAGATCAATGGTTAGTATTGTATCTTAGTTTTACTCTGCAGTAAATAAGTCATCTAGCAATTCAACGAACAAAGTGTTCGCTCAATCTCCAAGACTCAATGATTAAGTCAAAGTTATTTAGCGATTCAGAGATCAAAGGTGAAGTATTCTTTAGTTTCTTAATCTCCAATTACTGAAAAAGTAGCTAATATAAAATATTTAGTGATTTAGCGAACATTGTGTTCTCTTAATCTCATAAAGGAAAGACTTGAAGGGTTTTTATCCACCGATCTAGTGACAAAGGGAAAAGATACGAGGATAATGGTTTCTCCATCCATCAAATCAATGACTAAAGGCTATGGCCGTGTCTTATGAAAAAATGGTTAAGTTATAAAGTATTCAACAAATCAGCGACAACCATTGATGATAGTGAAGATCAACGGTCAGCATGTGATCTCAGAAAAGAACTAAGGTCATGGATTTCTTTTAGTGATTAAGAGATAATGGTATTTTCCAAATCTCCAATTATAACCATGGTTAGTATAATATTTCAGAGATCACGAGTACATCTCAGTCACTAGATCACGAGGTTAAAATTGAGTTAAGAGTTTCATTTAGAGATTACATGAATATTCTATCAGTCGCTCAATCTCTAGATAAAAGGTGACTTAAAATATGGGTTATAATATTACGCGATCCTTTAGTTGCCTGTTCTCAGAAGGTAACCATAGTTAAAAAAATTTATTCAGTGATTCAGAGAAAAGAATTCAATCTCCAAATCTCATAATCAAACCAAGGTTAAGAGAATATTTAGGGATTATGAGAATACACTTAGTCACTAAATCTCTAAGAAAAGTCATGGTTAAGTAAAATATTATGAGATTAGGCAAAGTTTTCAGTTGCTTATTCTCCTAATAGCAGTTGAGTTAAAGTAAAGGTTTGAAAGGTTAAGTTAAGACTGTTGATGCATTCCAAGATTGATGGTGGTCACTTGTTCTCATGATATAACCATGAGTTAGAGAAAGATTTAGAGATTTTGACAATGTCTTTGTCACTTGATCTCTAGATTAAACCTAGGGTAAGTAAAATTCTATGAGATCATGAGATTCCTTTAGTCACATATTATCCAAACTAGAGGTGAATTAAGTTAAATTCTTTGAGACTCAGTATGGACCGTAGGATGATGGAAAGATCAATGGATGGTGCTTGATCTCAAATTAAAACCTTAGGTTAAGATAATATTCAATGATCACGAGAATGCTTTGTTTGCATGATCTCTAGATTACATCCCAGTTAAGAAAAGTGTTTAAAGACTAGCGATTGCCTTGGTTGCTGAATCTCATGATAAATGTGGGCTAGGGTTAAAGACTTTGAGACTCATAGTGGACCATTGATGAAGACAAGATCAAACAGTGGTCACTGAGTCTCATGATCAAACCACAGTTAAAGGAAAGATTCAGAGATTATGAGATAAGCTTTGTCACCAGATCTCTAGACTGGACTGTGGTTATGAAAAATGTTGAGTGAATGTGTGAAGCCTTCAGTCGTGTAATCTCTAGATGACTAAGGGTTAAGATGCTTTCCTAGGTCAAAGTGGGTCTAGTTCTAGGGATACTGAGGTGTTCATTTCTGATTGGTTGCTATGAAAAGATGATGTGGCCAATTATTTTTCAAAGCTTAGTTGACTGTTATATTGATTAATGTGAACTGCTCGATGTGCTAGGAAGGGATATGAATCACCAACCATGTTTTAAACTTGATCAGTTAGCTGTTCCTGCCAGAATTTAAAATTATTAAGGGTTTTTTGCCCGGGTTTTTATAGTGACCTAGAATACGACAAATGCCTAATCAAATTTGTTTGTTCCAAGGAAGGTTACAGGACAAGAGAGATGACACATGGAAAAATCTGGTGCATTCTGAGAAAAAGTGAAGGAAATAAAGTGAAAGGAAGATTTAAATAATTTACATAGTCTTCTCTATAGTTTAATGAAATGTTTTTACTATACAATTTTTGAGAAGCATTCACAGAGGTTTTTTCACAGAACAAAATGTGATCATTTCTTGGAGAGGAATGGAATCAAGTTTCTTTCAAATGATTGTAGGCATGTTGGGCAGTTAGAGAGAATCAGTTTGAAGATCAAATGGAAATCAAAGTTGGAGGAAAGAACTTGGAGATATTTTGTGCAAGAAATGGACAACTATCAGTTCTATGTAACTAACCACATTCTCCTATATCTCAATTTTTCTTCATTTTTATAGGGATGATGGAATTTTCAACATAGGGGCAGTATTCTAGGTTTTGAGCCCTTATTGTTTGAGGTTTTCATAGTTTTTTTATTGTAATGAACCAGGGAATTTTGAATGAAAAATAATGGAATCTTGATCTTTTATTGGTGATGTATTCGTGTGTATTTCTTTAAATGCTTGTGTATTAGTTTTTAAGGCACTCTAATAGGCTAGTTACAAGGTGATTGCGAATCTATGTTCTTAGTTTCTCTCAAGGAGTGAATAAATCTTTGGCACAATTTTGAGAGTTTAACAGTATATGTGAATCTGATGTCTGGGTAATGGAGTGAGAGAATGATCTATAAGGAATTTCATTTGGGTTTTATTTTTTTTGAATCATAGGGTTTCTAGGGATTTACTTTTATCTGACTCTGTTACCCAATTAATAATGCACTTGTCACTGCTTGTTTCTGCATATTTCATCATCAAATCTAAAAAATCAATGACTATTTACTTTCATGTATGTTGTAGAGCTGAGAAGATTAGGTTTTTATCAAGGATATAAACTAATGTTTTAATGCTTTGAAGAAGTAGATTTGATAGGTACACCCACCTATAGCTAAGGCCTCAAAGTGAAGAAGGACTTGGTCCTTGTTAATTAGTCTTTTTCTTGCTTGAGTCAGGAGTTTAGGAATCACATTGTTCAATTTAAGAATTTAAGGCTTGTGATAAGATTCAATAAGAAAAATCATTAACAAAATGGTGACTCTAATAGGGAAGATGTAAATGATAGCAAGTTTAAGATGATTTTTCCTTGGTTGGTTGAATCATCTTAGAGTCTGGGTAAGTGATCATAGCGTCAATTATTTTCAAAAATTGTTATATTATCTAACCAAGTGTGAGTGGAAAACTTGAAGTATGTTTGATCAATGTTTCATAATATGAAGTTGTAATGTATTTTATGATCCTAACAAACAGTTGTATCTTATGAAGTTATTTTGTGTTTGTTGGTAAAGAAGGTTCAGATTGGAGAAAAGGTTCTCAGCTAATTTAGAATTGGCCCTCTCCAAAGAGGTGGCAACTCTACCACAGTTTGAAAGGTGATTTGGATGAAATTTTAGATTAATGTTTTGCACCAGCAACAACACTTCAAGGTAATCTTTTATCAAAGTAAAAAATAGTCCCTAAATAGGTGAACAAGTTACTAAGAAGAGGGAAAATTAATCTTGAAAGTTTAAGTCATATTTCTGGATAGAAGATTCGGTTGCTACAGTGAATATCAGAAATATGTTATGGCTTAATGAAGTCAGTGGTTGCATGATTTTGGATAAAACATTTTCATTAGAACAAGCTTTATTTTTTTGTTAGTGAGTTAAAATAGAGTTTCCAGATATGATAGATCAAGAAGATGTTTCTAGATTTGAATGTTTCCAGGATAATTGCATTCTAATGTTAAGGTGTACAATAGGAGAAAGGAAAGAGGAATCTACACTATCATATTACAATAAGTTTCTTGTAGCTTGTAGTGAACTTCCTATGGGTATTGATTTTCAAGAATCCTAGTATGCTGAAATGTTTCTAGGACTTGGTATGCCTGAATCAGTTAGTTGGACTACATCCTTTAGAAATGAAGCACTAAAAAATGTTAAGAATGGATGGATTCATTTGTATATGTTGAATCCAATTGTGTTGAATCTAGTTGTATTGAGGATGCTGAATATTGTGATGCTTATAGTGTTGGTTATTATGTTGATGATGAAATCTATGAATGTCAAGGAATGAGAAGAATTTATAGTTGATTGTGATTCCCTTGAGTTTGTAGATTTTCCTTTTTCTCTGCATGATATTAATGGTTCCTTGTTTTAGCTTGATGATGTTTTGTGTGAACATGAAGAATGTGATTATAATACAGATGATAGTTCCTGTAGTGGTGATTTTGCACAAGGTATTGTAAGACAAGTGATTTTAGTCCCTATTTCAGATGGGGAGGATACATGCAGCATCGACAATGAAACAAAAGAGATAGAATGTGAAGTTTAGTGCTTTCTAAGTAGTAAGAAAATCTCAGAGCTCTTGGGTGTAGAATTTCAGAGGTATACTCCCAAATTTGTTTCTAAAATTCCATGCCCAGTAGATATAAGTTTTAACAAGGATGATTCAAGTGATGGCATGATGTGTGAAATATTTGTGGATGTCTTTTCTCCCTTTTTTGATATGAAAGTGGATAGTACATATAATTTTAATGAATTTGATAATGTTATATTTGATGAGTATGATGATGTATGTACTAGTGTGGATTTAGTTTTTCAAGAGCCCAATGTCAGTGGTTCTTATTTACATCTTGATGTTGGAGAATGTGGTAAATCTAAAAGGGTTTTCTCATATTTGTAGGTGATTAATGAGTCACTCACTGACAGTGCTTGTTCCTTCTTAGAGGATTCTGATATGATTTTTGATTAGCAAGATGTTTCCAATTTGATGCAACCAAATTTTTGTTTTGAAAGGTTCTTTGTTAGTTTGCAAAGTGATGGGATAGAAATGGTTTATTCTTTTTTGAAAACTAATGATCAGAATGTTGATGTTTCCAACCATGATGTTGCGTTGGAATGTTTCATTTTTTAGCATGATATTAATAATGAAGAGTGTGATGCTTTAATGTCACAAAGTGATTAGTGTTTATGGCATCATGACAGCCTTACCTTGCCGGATGATGGTGAGTATGATGATCATTTTTTATATGATATACTGAAAGTGGATCAAAATGTTTTTGACAGGCTAGATGAAACATGTAATTTAAGTTTACCTCCACTGTATGGAGATGAAAATCATTTATTTGATAGGGGTAAAAATTGATTAGAGTTTTGGGGATTTGAGCCTTTTTTGTAAATATTGTAAATCCATGTACAGTTTCTTTCCTTTCAGTTGTGTGTTTCTTTTCTTTCAAAAAGAGGGTTTCCTATTTTAAGTTGTAAGAAAAAGGTCAAGTTGATCTTCTTTGGTTGGTCTTCTATACCCAAGATTCTAAATTCTTTGTATGCCTACAAGAGGCACACATCCCCAGTCAGAGCCACACATCCCCAGTCAGAGCCACTTTTAGCCCATTTTCATGTCATTGCAAAAAAAAATTGAAAATGGTCTATTCATGCAAAACCCTAAGAAAGTTGCCATGTCCTACTATGACACATCTTTGATCTGTGAAGAAGATGTAAGATGTTTTATGGCTTGCACCCTTAGCTTGGGATAGTTCAAGGTGTGTTCAAGATCCAATTCAAAGCACATGTGTTTAAGTGCAAAAACCAGTGAGATTTTATAGTTTGAAGGTCTGAGTAATAGGTCTTTTCCATGAATAAGGGTTTTAAAATTGCCCAAGTCCAGAAAAACCCCAGCCAAATCTATTTCTTCATTACCTTTTTTCGGGCCACTAAAGTTTTCATATATGCATGTGGTCTTTGTTTTCCTAGTCTTCATTGAATCTCATTAGTGAAATATTTGGCAATTAAGCGACTGTGGTCTTTTCTCATTCAACGATTAAGCGAATACTTTATTCACTTAATCTCAAGGTCTTGGCAGTTCAAAGTTATTTATTTGGCGATTCAATGACAAGGGTGATATAAGGTTATGTGTTTCTTTAGTTGCATAATCTCTGGATATGAGTTAAGGCTAAGTTTTAAGTCATTCATTAACTTAGCGAATAAAGGCATTCTCTCGATCTCGTGGCAAAGTGATGAAACCCTAAAGTATTCAGAGATTCAATGATAGTCCTAGATGAAAGTAAAGATTAACGGTTGATGTTTAATTGTGTGATTGCACCCAAGCTAAAAGAAATATTCAGTGAATGAGAGAATGAAGGTGTTCATTGAATCTCGTAAAGAAACTAATGTTAACTAAAATATTCAAAGATTAAGCGAAGTCTTTAGTTGCTGAATCTCTTGATAAACTAAGAGTTAGAAAAGGAATTTAGGGATTGAGAGATTATAGTTGTCACGTGTTCTCTAAATAAAAGTCAAGTTAAGATGTAGGTTTGAAAGAATAAGAAAGAGTCGCCGATGTGGATCAGATCCATGGTTAGTATTGTATCTCAATTTTACTCTACATTAAATAAATCATCTAGCAATTCAATGAACAAAGTGTTCACTCAATCTCCAAGAATCAGTGATTAAGTTAAAGTTATTAAGAGATTCAACAATTAAAGGTGAAGTATTCTTTAGTTGCTTAATCTCCAAATACTAAGAAAGCAGCTAAGATAAAATATTCAGCAATTCAACGAACATTGTGTTCTCTTAATCTCATAAAGGAAAGACTTGAATGGTTTTTATCTAGTGATCTAGCAACAAAGAGAAAAGATACGAGGATAATGGTTTCTCCATTTAGTAAATCAATGACTAAAGGCTATCACTGAGTCTCATGACAAAATGGTTAATTTATAAGGTATTTAGCAAATAAGAGAAAACCATTGATGAAAGTGAAGATCAACAGTCTACGTGTGATCTCAGAAAAGAACTAAGGTCAGGGATTTTTTTTAGCGATTCAGAGATAATGGTATTCACCAAATCTCCAATTATAACCATGGTTAGTATAATCTTTCAAAGATCATGAGAACATCTCAGTCACTAGATCACAAGGTTAAAATTGAGTTAAGATTTTCATTTAGAGATTACGTGAATAATCTATTATTCACTCAATCTCTAGATAAAAGGTGAGTTAAAACATGGCTTATGAGATTACGCGATCCTTTAGTTGCCTTTTCTCAGAAGCTAACCATAGTTGAAAAATTTATTCAGTGATTCAGTGAAAAACATTCAATCTCTAAATCTCGTAATCAAACCAAGGTTAAGAGAATATTTAGAGATTATGAGAATACACTTAGTCACTAAATCTCTGAGAAAAGACATTGTTAAGTTAAAGATTACAAGATTAGGAAAAGTTTTCAATTGCTTATTCTCCTAATAGCAATTGAGTTAAAGTAAAGGTTTAAAAGGTTAATCTAAGACCATTGATGCATTCCAAGATCCATGGTGGTCACTTGTTCTCATGATCTAACCATGATTTAGAGAAATATTTAGAGATTTCAAGAATGGCTTTGTCGCTTGATCTTTAGATTAAACCTAGGATAAGTAAAATTATCTAAGATCACGAGATTCCTTTAGTCGCGTATTCTCTAGACCAGAGGTGAGTTACATTAAAGGCTTTGAGACTTAGTATGGACCATAGGATGATGGAAAGATCAATGGCTAGTGCTTGATATCCAATTAAAACCTCTAGTTAAGCTAAGATTCAATGATCATGAGAATGCTTTGTTCACATGATCTCCAAATTAAATCTTGGTTAAGAAAAGTGTTCAAAGATCTAGTGATTGCCTCAGTCCCTGAATCTCATGATAAATATGGGTTAAGGTTAAAGACTTTGAGACTCAGTGTGGACCATTGATGAAGACAAGATTAGACAGTGGTTGTTGAGTCTCATGATCAAACCATAGTTAAAGGAAAGATTCAGAGATCATGAGATAAGCTTTGTCACCAGATCTCTAGACTGGACCATGGTTAAGAAAATTTTTGAGTGAATGTGTGAAGCCTTCAATTGCATAATCTCCATATGACTAAGGGTTAAGATGCTTGCCGAGGTCAAAGTGGGTCTAGTGCCAGGGATACTGAGGTGTTCATTTTTTATTGGTTTCCAAGAAAAGCTGTTGTCGTAGATTATTTTTCAAAGCTCATTTGACTGTTATATTGATTAATGTGAACCACCCGATGTGCTGAGAAGGAATATGAATCAACGGCCATATTTTAAACTTGATCAGTTAGTCATTCCTACCAAAATTTAAAATGATTAAAGGTTTCTTGTCGAGCTTTGTTATAGTGAGCTAGAATATGACAAATTCCTAATCAGACTTGTTTGTTCCAAGGTAGGTTACATGACAAGAAAGGTGATACATGGAAAAATCTGGTGCATTCTGAGAAAAAGTGCAGGAAATAAAGTGAAAGGCAGATTTAAATAATTTACATAGTCTTCTCTATAATTTAATGAAATGTTTTTATTATAGAATTTCTGAGAAACATTCAAGGAGGTTTTTTCACAAAACAAAATGTGATCATTTCTTTGAGAGGAATGGAATCAAGTTTGTTTGAAATGATTGCAGGCATGTTGGGAAGTTAGAGAGAATCAGTTTGAAGATCAAATGGAGATCAAAGTTGGAGGAAAGAACTTGGAGATATTTTGTGCAAGAAATGGATAGTTGTCAGTTTTGTGTAACTGACCAAATTCTCCTATATCTCATTTTTTCTTCATTTTTATAGGGATGATGGAATTATCATTGCAGAGGCAGTATTCTAGCTTTTGAGCCCTTATTTTTTGAGTTTTCATGGTTTTTTTATTGTAATAAACTAGGGATTTTTGAATGAAAAATAGTGGAATCCCAATCTTTTATTGGTGATGTCTTCATGTGTATTTCTTTAAATTCTTGTGTATTAGTTTATAAGGTACTATAATATGTTGGTTACAAGGTGGCTATGAATCTATGTTCTTAGTTTGTCTCAAGGAGTAAATAAATCTTTGGCACAATTCTGAGAGTTTAACAATATATGTGAATCTGATGTCTGGGTAACAGAGTGAGAGAATGATCTGTAAGGCATTTTTTAATTTGGGTTTTATTTTTTTTGAATCATAGGATTTCAAGAGATTTACTTTCATCTGACTCTGTTGCCCAATTAATAAGGCACTGGTCACTACTTTTTTCTGCATCTTTCATCATCAAATCTAAAAAATCAATGACTATTTACTTTCATGTATGTTGTAGGGCTGAGAAGATTAGGTTTTTATCAAGGATATAAACTAATGTGTTAATGCTTTGAAGAAGTAGATATGATAGGTACGCCCACTTGTAGCCAAGGGCTCAAAGTGAAGAAGGACGTGGTCCTTGTTAATTAGTCTTTTTCTTGCTTGAGTCAAAAGTTTAGGAATCACTTTGGTCAATTTAAGCATTTAAGGCTTGTGATAGGATTTAGCAAGAAAAATCACTAACACTGTCACTATTCAAAAATTTGGAGCTTATATTCATCATTGAGTAGTTTGTGATATCCGAATTTAGTACAATCATCACTAGTTCATCTATGATGATATGAATACCTTTTTGACATCTTATCTTGCTTTCCCATCCTTTGGTATGACTATCACTGATTGAAGTCAATCATGAGTGTAGGAATACCAATTTTGTCAAATTCTATGTTGCAAGTGGATTTTGGTATTATGATATTTAACATCAAAATATACAAGGTATCCTTTTGTGTAAAAAAACAAAGATCTTAGTTTCATTGTATGTACAAGTCCTTGATGATTCTTTGATGATCACGTCCTTAGCCAAATAATACATACTTTAAAACTTTGATCTTATAATAGTCATTCAGAAATCAATAAAATATCATGCTTTCATCATTGCTTGTCTAGTTTAAAAAATTTCATCGATTCACTAGAAAGACATGATTTCATCAATCAAGTCAACACTTTAGAAAAATTTTGCACTATTTTTCAAATCCATATTTCAAGTATAGTTCTATCCATTTCATATTTTTAATCCTAATAGAGATAATGTCTTTATGAGATCTTGGATCAAATTTTTCTTTTGGTTCAAATTGGATTAGGATTAGGATTTGGTTGAGTGGTTCACTTGTGCTTTGATGAATTAATTTGGCATCCGATTGAAGTTTTCTTTTGATGAATCCTCTCTCCTTTAGAGTAGATTGCCCCCAGTTTGAAGATTTCAATGTTGGACTTGGGACATTTTGCAAATTAGGCTACCAAAATCTTTAGGTACTTGCAAATGCAACTATGGGGTTTTATTATGCAGTATATACAAATACTGGTGAATGCAATATTTACAAGGATGACTGCTAGGTATGTGACTAACTTGGACTTCCAATGGTGCTTGTTTACCAGGTTTTCACCAATTGAATGGATTTTCTTTCTTTTTCTATTTTTCAAGCTTCTTTCCTTTTTTTCTACCAAGGTGCCTATTTGCTAGGTTTTCACCAAGACACTTTTTCTTTTTCTTGATTTTTTTCGTATTTTCTCTTTTTTCAATTTTGTATTTTGTATTTTTTATTTTTCATATTATCAAGGTGCCTATTTGCTATTTTTCCACCAAGACAACATATTTTTAAATATTCTTTTTGAATGTTTTTGGCTTTCTTCATGCTCAATTTTCCATTATTTTTGATCTTTTATGCATTTCTGATTTGTTTCCTCTTTTCTATTTTTCAATGTTTTTGGTATTTTTAGGATCTCTTTTGACTATAAACAATAAATAGCATGCTCTCCATCTGATATTCTGATACTCTTTTTCTTTATACTTTCATTTGCTTTATGTTTAGAACCTTTTTAGGTGAATGCTATTGATAGCTTCTTGTAATTCTTCTCCATCACAATCAACTAATTTATAGGTGCCTGTCCAAAAAGATGAAGGGATCACAAAAGGTCCTAACCAGTTTGCTTCCCATTTTCCTTTCTTTTCTCTTTCTGCTTGATTCTTGGGATTTTCTCACAAAACTAAGTCACCTATTTGGAATGTCCTTGATTTGATATGCTTTTTATAGGTCCTTGACATTTGGTTCTGATACACTTTCAAATAATTGAAGGATTTTTGTTGTTTTTCATCTACAAATTCTAGTTCTTGTAATCTAGCAACCTATAATCTTCCTCACTTATCAAACCATGTAGGGATACTCTTAAAGATAGAATTTCTACCTCTAAAGGTAAAATTGCTTCTGCTCCAAAGACTAAGGAAAATGGTGTAGCTACTATTGGCATTATGATACTTGTCCTATATGCCCACAAGGTTGGGTTTATTTGTATATGCCAGTCTCTACCTAAATTATCCATGGTTCTCTTTAATATCTTCAAAATGTTCTTATTTCTAGCTTCTACTTGCCCATTACCTTGGGGATAATATATTGAAGATGAGTGATGTATCATGTGGAATTTTGTACATAGCTCTTTTAAATCCTTGTTTTTGAAATGTTTTGCATTTTCTATTATGATGGAATGTGGTACACCATATCTATGAATTATGTGATTTAGAATGAACAAGGATATTTGTTTTCCTGTAGCAGTTGACAAGGGTATAGCTTTCACCCATTTGGTAAAGTGTTATGTTGCACTAATGATGAATTTATGACCATTTGAAGATGGTGGATAAATCATCCCTATTAATTCCAAACCCCATTGATAAAAGGGCCAAGGTGTTGTGATAGGAAGAAGCTCTTGTGTTGGTACGTAGATCAAGTTCCCATGATATTGATACTTACTATAAGTTTTTGCAAAACGACAAGTGTCTTTTTCCATTGAAGGCCAAAAATATCCTATCCTAAGAAGTTTCTTAGCTAGGGTTAAACCATTCAAATGTAACCCACAAATCCCCTCATGAATTTCTTGTAAGGCTATGTCTAATTCCTCTTTCTCTAAACATCTTAGAAGCATTCTATCTAGACTCTTATGATACAACATGTTGGATATCAAAGTATAACTAGAGGCTTTTCGGATAAAGATTTTCTTTTGATTCTTGGTTTGGTCCATAGGTAGGATTTGGTCTTTTAAGTAGGTATAAATGGATCCATACCAAGGTGATTCATGTCATATTAGCAAAAAAATGGGTTGAGGATGGGCAGGGTCAAATGCGGGTTGCTCAACTTCTTCTACCAAGATTTCATATCTAGTGCTTTGATTTGGTATTTGGAGAAGTGATGCCAAAGTAGCCATTGCATCTTCTACTTTATTCTTATCTCTTGGTACTTTCTCAAATGTGATGAAATTGAAGTATTTCTTGAGATTCTCAATCATATTTTTTTAAGCTATCAACTTGTCATCTTTAGTTTGATATTCATCATTAATCTGATTAATAACTAGTTGGGAATCTCCATATATTTTTAGCTCTGTTACTTTCCATTCTAATGCCAACTTTATACCAATGAGCAATGCTTCATACTCCGTTATGTTATTTGTGCATGGGAATATAAGTTTGTATGCTTTTGGAATTGTAGACCCTTGAGGAGTAATCAAAAGTATGCATGCTCCTGATCCATATTGTCTGTAAGAACCATCAAAATATAATCACCATGTTTTTTCTTCGACATTAAAAATTTTAGAATCTGGGAATTCCACTTGAATTGGATGTTCATCTTGTAATGGTTATTCTACTAATTGATCATCTATAACTTGTCCCTTGATAGATTTTTGATCCACATATTCTATGTCAAATTTACTTAGCACCATGACACATTTGCTTAGTCTCCCATTCAATGCTATTTTACTAAGAAGATATTACAAGAGATCAATCTTTGCAATGAGTCAAATTTTGTGGGATAACATATAGTGGCATAATTTTTGGGAAGAAAAAAATATGGCCAAACATTCTCTTTCAATGAAAGTATAATTCAACTCATATTTCACCAATGTTCTGCTTATGTAGTATATGGCCTTTTCTTTTCCTAGTTCATCTTCTTGAGCTAGGAGTGCCCCTAATGAATGTTTGGTCATTGAAATGTATAGAATTAAGGGCTTGCCTCTTATAGGTGGCATCAAATTTGAAGGTTTCATTAGATATTTATTCAACAAGGTGAACACGTCTTCACATTTGTCATCCCATTTGAAAACTGTTTCCTTGTGAAGGAGTTGAGTGAAATTGTGGCACTTTTCTACTAATTGAGAGATGAACCTTTGAATGGATTGAATCCTACCTTGAAGAGATCTCATCTGAATTATGTTTCTAGGTGCCCCCATTTCCATGATGGCTTTTACTTTGGTGGGGTCTACCTCTATTCCTTTCACTGAAATAATGTACCCTAGTAGCTTTCCTGATTCAACATCGAATGCATACTTCTTTGGATTTAACCTTACTTTGAATTGCTCCAATATTACAAATATTTTCTCTAAGATGGGTAGATGTCCATCCCTTGAGTGGGATTTAGAAAGTATATCATCTACATAGTATTCCATGAGCTTGTGCATCATGTCATGAAATATCATCATCATAGCCCTTTGATAGGTCGCTCTAGTGTTCTTTAGACCAAAAGGTATAACATTCCAACAAAATGTCCCCCATGCACATGTGAATGCCATCTTGTCTTGATCTTTAGGTGCTATCTTTATTTTATTATAGCCACTAAACCTATCCATAAGTAAGAACATTGAATGCCCTACTATCAGATCTATGATGGCATCTATGCTTGGTAATGGAAAGTCATCTTTAGGACATACAAGATTAAGATCCCTAAAGTCCATGCAAATTCTGATAGATTTTTTTTCTTTTGAAAGTAGCACAATGTTTCAAATACATTGGGCATAATCAATAGCTCTTATAAACCCAACTTTCAGCAATTTTTCTAACTCCACTTTTACAAGCAAATCTATGTGTGGATGCATCATTCTTAGTTTCTTCTTTATTGGTCTTATTCCTTCTCTTATGTTCAAATGATGCATGATCAAATTTGGATCTAATCCAGGCATATCATTGTACGACCATGCAAAATTGATTTGTTTTTCTTTGAAAATTTTGATGAAGTCCTTTCTTTCTTCACTAGATAGAGATGATGCTAAGTGTATGATTCTTGGTTCTGATTATGACCTAATATTCACTTTCTCTGTTGGTTTAATTAAGATGGGTGATCTTTCTTCATAGTTCTCAAGAAAAGTATCCAAAACCTCTTCCTTTGGTGCCTCTATTGGGTTTTCACCATCAGAAACGTTCTTTATTTTTTTTCCTTTTTGATTTAATGTTGCCACAATGTGGTTTTCAACATTACATTCTTTCCATTTTTATTTTATTTTTATTTTTCAAATTTTTCTGAACTGAAAGGTTGAATACTCCCCTTTGTCACTTCTTCCTGATATTCTGCAGTAGAAGGCTCAACTGCATTGAGGTATTGGGACACCAATTTATTATTCAAAAATTTAGGGAGGATGGTAGGGTCAATGGAATCCCATTCAATTAATTCTAGATAGGTAAGGGTCAAAGGATCAATGCTTTGGTTTAGTCCAATGGGGTCTAGGGACATGACTTCATTTGAAGGTTCAAACATTGTATCACTTAAAATCTATAATATGTGCCTCTTCAAGATGTTCTAGAGAACTAGGGTCAAAATATTTCTTAATAGAATACTCTAAGGTTGTCATTGGGTAAAAATCTCATGGATTAAACCTAGGGTTTGATTCTTCTATAGTAAGTCTCCATGATGGTATGTAAGGTTATCCTACCCATTGATTTATCTAAATCTCCTGACTTGGTACATTATCGAAGACTACTTGACTCGAGCTTGAGACTTGATTCAGATTTGATTCTAAGTTTTTTATTTTCCCTTGTTAGGAGTGTAGGTGTGGATGATATAAACTTCCTTATTTTGACATGACCCACTTGACAATAAGTCCCATTCCCAATTCTTTGAGTCTTCATCACTTTGGGAACCTAGTTGGAAGATTTAGTCATAAACCAAGGGATACTTTGTTAGAAAGTAAAGTCCACCAAGATAACTAAGAGGGGTGGGGGGGTGAATCAGTTATCAGATAAATACAACTTTTATCAATTTCAATATATTTTAACCATGTAAGAAATGTAACCAACAACCATAGAAAGATATTCATACACAATAACACAATGACACAAGATATATTGACTAGGGAACCTCTTGATCAAAGAGTAAACCTCGGTGGGAATGATGCCCACCAAAGATGCACTAATATGAAAGTTCCTTATGAGAGGATGGACTCTATTAGGAGTCTTATGAAATACATTCAGTACATATGAGTCCCTATTAGGAGACTTTGAATCATTGTTAAAATATTCTAACTCTGTTAGGAGATATGGAAGACAAAAGCACCCACTGCCCAAACAACTTCAGGGTAAGATCACTTAACTCATTGTCCAACTGATCTTTCTATTACTCAATAGAATAATACCAAAAGATTACTAATCTCAACAATTCAATACTCCTTCTCTGACTGTGCCAAACCACACCAACTGCTTCTTCAGATCTCAATACCAGATCTTTGTACTTCACATATCCTCTTTCCACAATTTCTCTTTCACAATTTCTTCATACACACTTATATTCATTACACTTCTTCTTGCAACAAGGAAAACATTCCTTCCTTTATACCACACTCAAGTAATTACAAATGAGTTGGCATACAAATTACAAAATAAAAGTTTCCAAATGTTACATCAAAATTACACAAAACTGTCAGCTTCCAATTAAGATAATTCTTCACTTGTGTGACCTCAGATCTTGTGCTCATGTCCATGTCACTATCAACATGTCTTCTACTGCCTCATAACTACGCATGATCAGATTCCTTCCCGATTAGGAGATATCATCTGATTCCATTCCAAATCTCTTCAATAATTCATTCAAGTACTTTGTCTGACTTAAAAAGATACCATCACTATTATGTGTTATCTGCAATCCTAAAAATTATTTCATTTCACCAATCATATTCATTTCAAATTTAGTCTTCATTTCATCTACACATTTATCACTGGCTTCATCTTCTCATCCAAAGATAATATCATCAACCAAAAAACCATTTTCAATTTCTTTTGTATAAAGGTTGCTATCAGTTGTGCCTTTTGTAAATCCTAATTTCAACAAATACCTATCCAATCTTGCATACCAAGTTCTAGGTGCTTGCTTCAGTCCATATAAAGCTTTCTTCAGTTTACATACCATGTCTCCTTCTTGAGTTAAAGGAAAACCTTCAGGCTGCTCAATGTAGAATTCTTCCAATTCTCCATTTAGAAAAGATAACTTCACATCCATTTGATATACTTTGAATTTCTTGTAAGCTGCATAAGCCAAAAACATTCTCACTGCTTCAATTCTTTCTACTGGTGCAAAAGTTTCTTCATAGTCAATTCCTTCTTGCTGTGAGTATCCTTTACATACCAATCTTTCTTTGTTCCTTACTAATTCTCCTTGTTCATTCATCTTGTTTCTGAATACCCATTTTGTTCCTATAACATTCTTATCTTTAGGTCTAGGGACCAATTCATGTCTTGTTCTTTTCAATCTGATATAGTTCTTCTTTCATAGCTTTAATCCAATGTTCATCTTCACAGCCTTCACTGGTAGATTTAGGTTCAATTTGAGAAATAAAAAATAACTATTCTTGTACCTTATTTCAAGTCTAAACTCCTCTATCTATGCTTCCAATAATCTTCTCAATAGGATGATTCCTTGATAGATTCTTGTTAGGTGTCACTGTCTCAATACTTTTTTCTATTGTAGGTTCTTCAATGGTTCCTTCACTGTGGCTTTCATTCAACAAACCACTATCATTTTCATAGAATAATTCACTGATCTCTAGATTAGGTTTAAGATGAGCTTCTTCATCTGATTCATAATCAAGCAATCTTTCTTGAATATTGAACTTTTCATCAACTTTAACATTTTCACTCTCAACAATAGTTTGAGTTCTCTTATTGTAACATCTACAAGCTTTTCTCTTCAATGAATATCCAAGAAATATACCTTCATCACTTCTAGGATCAAACTTTCCAATGTCATCATCTCTCTTAATATAACATTTTCTTCCAAAAATTCTAAAATACTTAACTGATGGTGCATGTCCAAACCATAGTTCATAGGGTGTCTTGTCTATGTCTACTTTGATTTGTACTATGTTCATTGTATACACTGTTGTGTTCACTGCTTCTCTCCATAATATCTTTTCCAAGTCTTTCTCAAATAACATAGCTCTTGCTACTTCAATCACTGATCTGTTCCTTCTTTCTACAATACCATTTTGTTTAGGTGTCCTAGGGGATGAAAACTATCTCTTAATACCATTCACTTCACAAAAATTTTTAAATTCTTTTGAAGTAAATTCTCCACCTCTATTTGATCTCAAACATTTAATCTTTAGTCTAGATTCATTCTCAACTTTGATCTTAATGATCTTAAACTTATCAAATGCTTCAAATTATTTTTTAAGAAATGCAATCCACATCATTCTTATAAAATCATCAACAAGAATCATAAAATACCTTTCTCCATAGAATCCTCTATTCCTTGTGGGACTACTCAAATTAGTATGAACAATCTCCAACTTCTCTTCTATTGTAAAATTCTTTCTTGAAATGAGCTTCTCTTCTATTTAGCCATCACACATTCCTTGCAAATCATATTAGTAGGCTTCATAATTTTAAGAAAATCTCTTACTGCAAGTGTAGTACTCACTTTTACAATGTTATCAAAGTTTATATGACAAAATCTTCTGTGCCATAACCAACTATCATCAATCTTTGTAATCAAACATGTCATCTCTGTAGGATTCAACTGAAATGCATTACCTCTGGTTCTAGATCCAGTACCAATCAAATTACCATCCTTGTCTTTTATCACACAAGTTTTCTCAATAAACCAAACTTGATATCCCTTGTCAACTAGATATCCAACACTCAAAATATTATGTTTCAAACCATCCACAAAGTAAACATCATCAGTATTAGTCTTTCCATCAAGAATAATAGATCCTATACCCTTAATCAAATAAGGTGCATTGTTTCCAACGCTAACAACTCCTCCATCATAATTGTTAAACTTTATGAAATTTTTCATATCTCCAGTCATATGATGTCAACAACCACTATCTATAATCCAATCAGATTTCTTTTCTACTTGAGAAACTAAATCTTTTTCTTCCTTAATTTTAGTTTTAGGATTTTCTTCTTTAATTGATACAAATCCTATATCATCATTATTCTCATTATCACTTTCACTTAAAGTTTTCTCCACACTAGCTTCAAGTTTTCACTTAACTCTCTTAGGACATTTATATGAAAAATGACCATATTCTTGACAAGTCCAACATTTAAAAATTTTCTTACCATTTGGTTTTCTCTTCACAAGCAAGGCAATACCTTCTTCAATCTTCATGTCTTCTTCATTTCTAGATCTATTGCTGCTAGCAAAAATCTCCACTTACACTGATGCTTCTTGACAAAGTATGGTGAACACTAAGAGCACTGAATGTTGTCTCCATTCTAGGTAAGTCTCTTGATAACCTCAGGTTTATCTCTGCTACTTCCAATCTTCCAAGAAGAGTCTCTTTGGTAAAGTTCATAGTACAAGGTATAACTTGTTCAATCATCTATGTTGTTTTCTTAAATGTAGGAGTCAATGTCCTCATAATTTTCCATATCACTTCATTCTCCATCTTTGTTCCTCCATAAGATTTTATACCAGCAACAATCTCTGACATTCTACCAATATAGCTTCTAACAGATTTATCTTCCATCATTAGTATATCTTCGAATGCACATATCCAATTATGTAATCTTACTTTCTTTACATGTTCATCACCTTCAAAAGTAGACTGTAAAGCTAACCAAATTTCATGAGATTTTTTTAGATATTTTACCTAGCTGTACTCATTCTTCGGAAGGGCTGACAAAATTTCTTCTCTAGAAAGGATGTTACACATGAATAGATTTCTTTTTCCATCAGTACAATCTTCAATTTTGTCCTCATCAATGATAGTCTTCTCATTCTTTGTGATTAACCAATAACCTAGTCCTAAACAAAGTAGGTGTGTCTTCATCTTTTCTTTCCAACTATCAAAATTTACTACATCAAACTTAGGGCTTCCTTTTCTAAAATGATTCACCATGGATCTCCTTAAGCTATTAAAATTTTGCTTCAAGGACCTGCCGCTCTGATACCAGTTGTTAGAAAGTAAAGTCCACCAAGATAATTGAGAGGGGGGGTGAATTAGTTATCAGATAAATACAAATTTTATCAATTTCAATAGATTTTAACTATGTAATCAATGTAACCAACAACCATAGAAAGATATTCATACAAAATAACAAAATGACACAAGATATGTTGACTAGGGAGCTTCTCGATCAAAGAGTAAACCCCAGCGGGAACGATGCCCACAAAAGATGCACTAATATGAAAGCTCCTTGTGAGAGGATGGACTCTGTTAGGAGTCTTATGAAATACATTTAGTACATGTGAGACCCTATTAGGAGATTTTGAATCCCTGTTAAAAAATTCTAACTCTGTTAGGAGTTATGGAAGACATAAGGACCCACTACCCAAACAGCTTCAGGGTAAGATCACTGAACTCAATGTCCAAATAATCTTGGTATTACTCAATAGAATAATACCAAAAGATTACTGATCTCAACACTTCAATACTCCTTCTCTGACTATGCCAAACCACACCAACTCCTTCTTCAGATCTCAATACTAGATCTCTGTACTTCACATATCCTTTTTCAACAATTTCACTTTCACAATTTCTTCATACACACTTATATTCATTACACTTCTTAAAAAAAGGAAAAAATTCCTTCCTTTATACCACACTCAAGTAATTACAAATGAGTCGGCATACAAATTACAAAATAAAAGTTTCCACACATTACTATTGGAGATTTGCCAGCAAGCCAGTGCTGACTATATGTTTGTCATTGATGACAACATATGGTAAGTAGCATGCGTGGAAGACTTATGTAGTAATCTTTTAGTATATGTAGCATGGAAATGTTATTACCCTGATATCATGGGTGCAGAGGTTAACTGTTAGTATAGACAATTATATAGTAGCTTGTATCAGCAGTGTTCCTGACAGAGTAATAGGCAGTGTTTTGTGTATGATTGTCCATACAGTTATCATGGAGCCTTGTGCATTTGGATATGTGATGAAGACATGTTAGTGATGTTACATTCATGGATGAAAAGTTTGATGATTAGTAGAAGTGAAGTTATGTAGTCGCTATTCACCAGTAGCAGTTTCTTGTGTTTGTTCAGAAGAGCCGACAGATATTATATTGGTTTTGGAGTTGCGCCTATCATTCTGGTATGTGCCCTTGGATTAGAGCTTGGAGAAGAATTAGTAAGGTTTTGTTAAGAGTGTATGAGGTAATTCAGCTTGAGGAGAAAGATCTAGTTGTTTTGGTAGAGCCGAGAGTGTGTAGCGTGCATCTACAATTATCTTATTGGACAGTTCCTAGAATGTGTTGCGTGCTTAGTAGAGCTGACTGAATTATTATTGGATTTTGTTATGGATTCTCTAATATTATTTCAAGGTGGTTCTAACAAGCCAACTTTATTATATCATTTAGAGGAAAGATATTTATATGCAGTCATTTGTGATTGCTTGAGTGTGGTTCATAGTTTGTGAAGAGCAGAAAAGAGTGTGTGAAGTGTTGAGCCATGAGAAGAAGGTCTATGTGACCAAGTAAAGTATTTGTACCATACATTGGAACTGATCTAGATAGTAGTTCAAAGCGTAGTTCACCAAGATCCAGATATAGTGTGTATCTATTATTTAGAAGGTTGTAGCCTTCGCCCATTTGAGTAGTGTGCTCTCGGAAAGTGCATCCTCACCCCTAATAGGGTTAATTGTAAAAGACTCCTAAAAGGGTTCAAACCTTGACTAGGTCTACTGTACTAAATATATTGTAAAGAAACTCCTAATAGGGTTAAGGATCTTCTTACAATGATCATAATACACTAGTGCAGAATATTAGTGGGTGTCAATTCCCATTGGGGTTTTTACCTATTTGGGTTTCCCCGTAACCAAAATATTAGTTTTGTGTTCAAGTGTTCTTTCATTGTTTTTATTCTTTATGTTTAAGTATACTTAATTGGATAAAGAATTGAAACTTGTAGATAAGTGATTCGCCCCCCCCCCCCCCTCAGTTATCTCTTGGGACTATTCCTAACAATTGGTATCAGAGCCAAGTGCCTCACAGATAAATTTTAACAGCTTGAGGTTGATCAAATAGCATTCTTTAGAAAATAAAGTCCTAAGTTTGATGGAGAGAATTATCTTGATTGGAAGAACAAGATGGTGACTCATTTGCAATGCATTGCTTTTGAAGTTTTTGATGTAACTATTAAAGTGGTCAAGATCCCTACTTTAGAAGACCTTGCAAAGGATGATGCTACTGAAAAGAAAAAGGAATAGTTTCATCAGAATGCAATAGCCAAAGAATCCCTTATTAGTGCCCTATCTGATAGTGAGTTTTCAAAAATAAAGAAAGTAGATACAACCCACAAAATATGGAAGTACCTAGAAGACATATTTGAAGGAGACAAACAAGAAAATGATGCACACAGAAAAATATGGAAGAAAAGATACAATTCATTAGAGATGC
This sequence comes from Chamaecyparis obtusa, assembly GCA_027943335.1. Taxonomy (NCBI): domain Eukaryota; kingdom Viridiplantae; phylum Streptophyta; class Pinopsida; order Cupressales; family Cupressaceae; genus Chamaecyparis; species Chamaecyparis obtusa. Next base: position 50,863 of record BSBK01008598.1, read on the forward strand.
TACTTGAAGAAAACATCAGAGCTTACAATCAAAGGATCAATGAAGTAGTTGCTAGAATTAGGAACAATGGTGGAGAGATCTCAAAGGAAGACATTATGGACAAATTGATGACTACTCTCACTCCAGAATATGAGAAAAACATCAACATCCTTGATGAGACCATGCATCTTACATCAAATTTCAAGAGAGAGACCTTGATCAACAAAATCTTAGCTTTTGAGATTTCAAGAATGAAGACAGAACCTAAAAGTGAGACAACCTTCAAAGCTATAGTCCATGGTAAGAAATCTGCAAACACTTCTGGTAACTTTGATGATGATGATGATGAAGAGAAAAATCTAGATGATTTCATTGCTATGATTTCTAAAAGAGAAAAGAAAGGAAAAGCAAAATATGAAGGTCAATTTCCATTTAAGTGTTTTTCATATAATAAGATTGGTCACTTTGCATCTAAGTGTCCTACAAGAGCTAGAAACTTCAAAAATGACTACAAGCCTAAATAATGTAAGGACTATTACTATGCTAGAGATGGAGTTTCAGATGATGATTCAGCTAAAGAAGAAATTGGATTCATTTCTATTATAGAGAAAATGAATAATAAGACAGATCGTGAAGATGAGAAAAATGAACAAGAGCTAGTATTGATTTCACAAGCTGATATACGGACATACTCAATTATAGATAGTGGTTGTTCACATCACATGATAGGTGATAAAGATAGATTTGTTCATCTGGACAAATATAATGGAGGCATGGTTAGATTTGGAGATAAAACTCCTAAACCTATCATTGGTAGAGGAACTATCACATTGCATGGAAAGAACAATATTGATGATGTTCTCTATGTAGATGGTTTGACACATAACCTACTAAGTGTTGAGAAATTACTTGAAAAAGGTTACAGATTGAAATTCAATGGAAACAAGTGCATCATTAACAACAAAGAAGGAGAAATAATTGCATCAGGATCAAAGACTAAAGGTAATGTTTTTTCAGCTTAATCCAGAAGAAAATTGTTTTGTTTCTAAAGTAGATCATAGTTGGTTGTGGCATAAAATACTATTTCATATCAATTTTGATAACATAGTAAAGATAAGAAATGTGAAGGTAGTAAGAGATCTAGCTAGCACAGCAAAGCCAATTGATACTATATGCAGGGAATGTGTGATGGGAAAGCATGTGAGAAACTCATTCAGGAGAAAGCACAATTCAATAGAGAATAAGTTGGATCTGATTCATATAGACCTATGTGGCCCAACTCAAACAAGATCATACTATGGTGAAAGGTATTTCATTTTTTTTGTTGATGAATATACTAGAATTTTGATAAGTTCAAAATATTCAAAGCTAAGGTTCAGAATGAATCCAGACTAAAGATAAAATGCTTGAGATCAGATAGAGGAGGAGAATTCACCTCTAATAGATTCTATTAGTACTATGAAGAACATGGCATCAAGAGGCAATTGAGTGCACCTAAAACCCCTCAGAAGAATGGAATTGTAGAGAGAAGGAATAGGATCATCCTTGATACAACGTGCACCATCATGATTGAAGTAAAAGTTGCACACACCTATTGGAGAGATGAAGTCAATACAACAGTCTATACCATCAATAGAATTCAATTGAGGCCTGGCACGAACAAAATAACATATGAGCTATGATTTGGTAATGCCCCCATAGTAAAATACTTTAGAATCTTTGGAAGCAAGTGCTACATCAAGAGAGATGAAACAGTAGGCAAGTTTGATGCAAGAAGCGATGAAGGTATTTTCCTTGGTTACTCTACTAAAAGTAAAGCTTATAGATGTTTCAATTTGAGATTGAAAAAGATCATTGAAAGTGCTCAAGTTAAGATTGATGAAAATTTTATGGTTTAAGAAAGATATCATGATTAATCACCCATGATTGAAAAAGAATCCAGACCCTCCACTAGTGAGACAATTATTGAAGAAATGTTTTACAATATTGATGTGTTATTCAATGACCCTGAGACAAGTGAAGAAGAAACTCCTAAGGCAGATAAGACAATATCACCCAGAGCTCCATAGTCTACATCCAGATATCATTCTAAGGATGACATCATTGGAGATTAGAGCGGAAAAGTCACAACAAGATCAAAAGAAAAGAGTTTTGCAAGAAATGAGGTGGTATGTTTACTATCACAGATTGAACCCTTAAGTGTTGAAGATGCATGCAATGATTCAGATTGGCATGATGCTATGAAAGAAGAACTAGTTCATATTATCAAAGATGATACTTGGGAACTGGTTCCAAGACCTAGTGATAAGAATGTGATTGGAACAAAATGGATATTCAGAAACAAGATGAATGAAGATGGTACAATAGTGAGGAATAAAGAAAGATTGGTATGTAAGGAATATGCACAAAGAGAAGGTATTGATTATTTAGACACTTTTGCACCCGTAAGTAGGTTAGAAGCTATTAAGTTGTTTTTAGCTTTTGCAACATTTAAAAACTTTGAAGTTTATCAGATGGATGTTAAGACAACATTCTTAAATGGAGAGCTAAAAGAAGAAGTATACATTGAGAAGCCAGAAGGATTCACCCTATTAGACAGATCTGATATGGTATGGAAATTTAAGAAAGCCCTCTATGGACTTAAGCAAGCCCCTAGAGCCTTATATGAGAGACTTGATGGATATCTGACAAAGATTGGATTCAAGAAAGGAGAAGTAGATTGTAACATATTCATAAGAGAGACATTTGAAGGACTACTACTTGTAGCTATATTTGTTGATGACATCATCTTTGGAGGTAATGACAATCTTAGTGCTGAATTTGCTAAAAAGATGCAGAGAAAATTTGAGATGAGCATGATTGGACCTATCAAGTACTTTTTGGGATTAAATGTGTAGTAGACAGAGAAAGGTATTTTCATTAATCAGTCCAAGTATGTGAAATAGATACTAAATAAATTCAAGATGGATTACTACAAGCTAGTAAGTACACCTATGATAACAGGATGCAAGCTTACAAAAGAAGATGACTCTCTAGTAGCAGATACAACATTGTACAAGTCTATGATTGGTAAACTCATTTATCTTACTCAAACTAGACCTGATATTTCCAATGTAGTTGGCATAGTTGGAAGATTTGTAGTAGAGCCTAAACAAACTCACCTTGTGGCAGTAAAGAGAATATTCAAAAACTTGTAGGGCACTATAGATTATGGTCTATGGTATCCTAATTCAGAAAATGTTAAGCTTCATGTGTATACTGATGCAGATTGGGAAAGATGCGTTGATGATAGAAAGAGTACATCAGGTGGAACAGTGTTTTTTAGTGACAGACTTGCCACTTGGACAAGTAAGAAGCAAAATTGTATCTCTCAATCAATAGTAGAAGTGGATTATGTTGTAGTAGCCCTGAATTGTTCTTCAATTGTTTGGATCAAGAAAATGATAAAGGATTTTAGAATTCAAATTGATTACGCTATTGTTATTTATTGTGATAACACTATCACTATCAACATGTCGAAGAACCCTGTGATGCATGCAAAGACAAAGCACATTAAGATCAAGTATCACTTCCTAAGAGAGAAAATGGCAGAGAAAGAAGTCAAGTTGGACTATGTGAGTACTAAAGATCAATTGGAAGACATATTCACAAAGCCCTTTCCAAAGAATAATTTTGAGTATCTCAGGGAGAAGTTGGGAGTAATTCCCTTCCCTGATTTTGCTTACAATAAAGAAGAAAGAGCATCAGTCCTCAGGGACTGATGGATGGTTGACTACTCTACTTTAGGAGTAGTATTGATGCTTAAACTAATTGGTGACATTTTCCATTGATGTCAAAGGGGGAGTAATATATAGTCACAAAAAATAGAAATAAAAGGAGTAATATACTAAGGGGGAGTAGTATTCAGTTCATGGATGCAGTTCAATTGAGGAAATGGAGAATGTTGAAGAATATTGTAGTAGATGGAGGATCCATACTTGGGGGAGTTTTGAAGAGGAAATGGAGAATATTATAAAATAAATATTTATTTGGATTGGTATATTTTTTCATTCCATATGTTGCCATCAATTCCAAAGGGGGAGATTGTTGGAGATTTTCTAGCAAGCCAGTGTTGACTGTATGTTTGTCATTGATGACAACATATGGTAAGTAGCATGCATGGAAGACTTATGTAGTAAGCTTTTAGTATATGTAGCATGGACATGTTATTATCATGATATCATGGGTGTAGGGGTAACTATTAGTACAGACAGTTATATAGCAACTTGTATCAACAGTGTTCCTGACAGAGTAACAGGCAGTGTTCTATGTATGATTTTCCATACATTTATCATGGAGCCTTGAATGTTTGGATATGTGATGAAGACATGGTATTGATGTTACATTCATGGATGAAAAGTTTGATGATTAGTAGAAGTGAATTTATGCAATTGCTATTCACCAGTAGCAGTTTCCTGTGTTTGTTCAGAAGAGCTGACAGAGATTATATTAGTTTTGGAGTTATACCTATCATTTTAGTATGCACCCTTGGATTAGAGCTTGTAGAAGAGTTAGTAAGGTTTGGTTAAGATCACATGAGGTAAGTCATCTTTAGGAGAAAGATCTAGTAGTTTTGGTAGAGCTGAGAGTGTGCAGCGTGCATCTACAATTATCTTATTGGATAGGTCCAAGAATGTGTTACGTGCTTAGTAGAGCTGACTGAATTATTACTAGAGTTTGTTATGGCTTCTATAATATAATTTCAAGGTGGTTCTAATAGGTTGAATTGATTATATCATTTAGAGGAAAGATATTTATAGGCAATCATTTGTGATTGCTTGAGTGTGGTTCATAGTTTGTGAAGAGCAGAGTAGAGTGTGCAAAGTGTTGAGCCATCAAAAGAAGGTCTATGTGACCAAGTAAAGTATTTGTTCCATACATTGAAACTAATCTAGATAGTAGGTCAAAGCATAGTTCACCAAGATCTAGATATAGTGTGTATCTATTATTCAAAAGATTGTAGCCTTCTCCCATTTGAGCAGTGTGCTTTTAAACAGTGTGTCCTCACCCCTAACAAGGTTAATTGTAAAAGACTCCTAACATGGTCAGACCCTTAACTAGGTCTACTATACTAAATATATTGTAAAGAAACTCCTAACAGGCTTAAGGATCTTCTGACAAGGTTCATAATACACTAGTGCAGAATATTAGTGGGTGTCAATTCCCATCAGGGTTTTTACCTATTTAGGTTTCCCCGTAACCAAAATATTGGTGTTGTGTTCAAGTGTTCTTTCATTGTCTTTATGCTTTATGTTTAAGTATACTTAATTGGATAAAGAATTAAAACTTTTAGATAACTGATTCACCCCCCCCCCCCCCCCCCCCCCCTCAGTTAGCTCTTGGGACTATTCCTAATAGCTACATCAAAATTACACAAAACTATCAGCTTCCAATTAAGATAATTCTTCACTTGTGTGACCTCAGATCTTGGACTAATGTCCACATCACTATCAACATGTCTTCTACTACCTCATAATTGCGCATGATCAAATTCCATCCCGATTAGGAGATATCATCCAATTTCGACAAACTGCTACTCAGGAACACTTCCTGGATACTGCTTCCACTGATTTCTTCATAACTATCATCAATAAATGAATTTCCCTCTACACTCTTAACCACAATCTTATAACACATTATAGAGTAATTCCTCAACATCATATAGTTGTATCTTCAATATCCAAAGTGCACTAACTCAAACACTATTTGCTTCTCTGCTAATCTTCAGTAGATTACTATGTATGACAATCAAAGTCATGAATGCAACAACAATTTCTATATAATGGCTGTGAATACTCCTCCATAGGATATATTTAGCATTCATTCCTAACATACTTCTTTTGAGTGTACCCTCATTCTAGGTATCCTAATCCCATCTTTTCTTTGCTATCTATCCATATCATTTCAATGGGCTCAATGAGTCCTTCATTTCTTGTTCCCAAAGGTCCTTGTCCCTTGTATCCCATTTTCTACATTATTTGAAATCCTTTCCCATATTGATGTGTGGGAATGCTTATATTTTGGATGCACTTTTCATGTGCACTTGATTCCTCATCCTTATATAGCCAATTAGGATTCCTTTATCCTCTTCATCCATGGATGAAGATGTACTTGCCCTCAAAAAATGATCATTGTACTTATGAGGTGGATTGGATGGTCTTCTATATGATTTTGGAGATAAGGGTAGATCCATCATGGATAAGAAGTATTCACCTACACCCTTTTGTTTGATTTGACATTATTTTTCAAAGTTTTTCATCATGTGATCCATTTTTTGATAATGAGCATCTTGGGTGTAGATTTGAATGGATCTAGCTTGGTCTTCTTTATGTTTCTTGAGCGTACTCTCCTCACTAACCTTCTCTTTTCCTTTTGTCAATGTAGTGAGGTTAGTAGGACTTTGGTTATTTTCAACAACAATTTCTTTTTCTTCTTTTTCTTTTCCCTTCAAAGATGGAAGATCTTTTGAACTTTGTTCTTGTTCTATTCTTTAGGAAATGGACCCTTCTATATTATGTGGGACTAAGGAATCAATAATTGGCTTCATGTTATTACAATATTGAAAGGGGTTTGAGTCCCCACTTACCATGACTTCTTGTCCTAGATAGGGGAATTTGAGACATTGATGGTAGGTTGAGGGTACGACCTACATTTCATGGATACATGGCCTTCCTAATAGGATATTATAAGTTAGCTTTAGGTCAAGGACTTGGAAAATGGTCTCTTTCTACATTGGACCAACTCTGATAGGAAGTACTATGACCCCTTTGGAAGCTCTCTCTTCATCATCGTAGGCTTTTATGGCTATCTTTTTCTTTGGATCAATAGCCTCCTCAAAAAATCCTAAGGATTTTACCAAGTTTAGGGTACAAATATTCAATCTAGCTCCTCCATCAATGAGAACTCTTTTCACTCTATGCTTGTGGATTAGAACCTCCATATGCAATGGAAAATTTTGTCGGTGGTTTAGAGACATATCATCTTGCTCTAAAAAGGATAGACAATGGGGTGCAACAAGATGTCCTACCATGTTTTGAAATTTATCTGCATCTAAATTTAGAGGTACATTAGTTTCTACCAAGGATTTCTCTAGAATCTCCTTATGAGTTGGTGAGAGCTTGAGTAATTCTAGAATAGACATCTGATTAGGGATTCTTTGTAATTGGTCTACCAAATTATATTTTTTTGAAGATAAAGATGAGGTTTTATTTGGTAGAACAATTCTTGGGGCATTTCTTGGTAGAGTAAATTTTTATGCTTGCCCCCTAGTTACAACATTAGATGTTGCTTCCCTAATTGGCTTCTCTTTTACCACAATCACATTTATGGTGGTTTCATCACCATTTAAAGTATTAATGGTGTTATCATAAGTATGATAAAAATTGACCTTCTCATTACCTCTTTTTTTGTTAGGCTTGGTGTTTGATGACTGACCCTTTTCATGGTTTAGGAAAGGGTTTTTGAAGGTCGTATGATCTTCATTATTTTGAGGTCCTTCCACTTTAATCATTCCATCATAAATTATGTCTTGGAAAAGATGTTTCAATTTCATGCATTCATTATTTTTATGTCCCTTATTATGATGGTATTCATGATGGTATGCAAATGTATTCCACTTTGGGTTGTCCCTCTCATCGGCCTTATTAAGGCAAATCTCAGGAGGCAAGCCCACTATAGATATAGCATGTTCATATTGAAAGAAATAAATTGGTGTATCATCTTAAAATGGAAGCACTTAAATCTTGAGAGGTTTAGCACCCTCTTTTAGTGAATTTATCATGATAGACTTGCATTTAGAATGCATTTTGCATTTGATTTCTTAATTCTAGGTAAAATTAGGGTTAGGATCCCAAGGATTCTCCTTAATTTCCCTTCTTTTTGGATCTATTTTCTAGGTAGGATCTAGGAATAGGTCCTCCTATCCTTCATCATATTCATCATAGGACTCTGTGCCTCTCCCTAGCACTGGGCCCTATTCTGTTATCATTTCTAGGTCTCCGGGCATCCCTGGGACCTCCTATTTTCAACCTAGACTGGATCTTGACTCCTAGGTCAAAGTTGAGCTTGAATCTAACCTATTTCAAGGTTGAGATTGACTTTGACCTAGATCATATTCGAGGTCATCATTGAACTCTTTTGAGATTTGATCCCCCCTTTCAAATTTTGGTCCCAGAGGACCCCAAAATTAATGTCGGGCTTCTAGATCTGAATGCGAAAGGGTTTTAATTTGAAATTCATTTAATTATTTTCCTCCTTTTTTTATTATTGTGATTGGACCATAGTTTGAGGTGAAATTTGAATTATGGGTCCTCACATTACTCTAGTAGCCTCACTTTGAAACCTCTATATAAGGACTCTCATTTGCCTTATTTTAACAACACAACACTAAGAAAGAGCAAGCAAGCAATTGATGGTGAAATGAAGATGCAAGATTGCAAGAGGATGATATAAAAGATCAAGCCATTGTTGATATCAAGCATTTTTGGAGCACATCATTGTGAACATCTACTTGGAGCAAGAGAGATCTCTTCTTCCTTGATCCACCATTATCAATATTCAAACATTCAAAGATACAATCATGGGGTAGTAATTATGGATTGTGAGTTTGGTAAGAGTACTCTAGCCTTGGGGGCTTCGTATGCTTTCTTATCTTATTCAAATCTATGCATTTCTTTCTCATAACCATTCATGCTATGGTTTCAATCTAGAGGATTAGATCTTGGCATTACATATTCAATACACACACACACACATTCTATTATATTCGGCTATTCGTGGAGGTGGAGATCACCAAAGCAGGGGTTTGACTAAGGAAAAACCCTATATAGCCACCCCAAAATACCATTTTCGGATATCTACAGTCATTGTTTCAAGAATTGCAGAGCAGATCTAAGTACCCTTTTCACCAAACTTTTAGGATCTACAGACAAAAATTTTGTCGGAGCTATTTTGGGTCAAAGTTGACCTACCTCAGAAAAGATAAAAGTTTTCTAGGTTTTCTTTGTTGCTATTTTCTGGTCCCAGATCTGGTTGTAGAATTTATTGAAACTATACACAAGCATCAGAAAATAGGTATTTCCAGATTATTCCATTATGAGGTATGTGTCTTATCTTATTTAATTCCAAGCATTTCTAAATTTACATTACTTTTCAATTCAAATTAAATTACACATGAATAGGGGAATGTTAGATGCATTGTTAAGCTCCATTTTTTTCACCTATTCATTTTGGTGAATTTAAGATAACTCTTTCCTTTTGGTGTTAGATTTAGATATTGCATGCTTATAAAATTAGATTTCTTGCATTTATATTTCAAAAATACAAAAAAATTACAAAATCTCTTTAAAATACAAAAACATTTACATTTTCATGCTTTTAGTTTTCCTTTGTGTTCAACATGTATGATTCTTGTTTTGAATACTTTAATGAGGATTTTATTGTACAAGAGGATAGATTCCCTAATGAGGTACATGGTAGTGAGGTTGAAAATTGTCTGAATGAGATTTCCATTGATCCTATTCCTATTTCACTCTCCTCCTTAACCTCTCCAATCAACCTTTACCATAGGGTGTGTGCATGGATACCTTCATCTCCAACTATTTGCAACATTGATAAACCTAAAATGATATATCCTACACCTTCGATGATGGTAAAAGGATGTCCTTGAATAAAAATTAAGGGTAAACCTAGAGATCCTTTGGTTTTCTTTGATAACACTAATTCTGTTTCACATGCTTATCACACACAGAATAACCCTCAGCCTACTATTCCAGTTTCTTTACCACCTTCTCAACCTATGCTTCCTCAAGCTCCTAGGTTTTCTTGTACCTTTAAGGAGTATAACTTAGTTGACCAATTACGTGTTACTCCTGCTAAGATATCTTTATGGGAATTACTTCAAACTTCCCCAACATATCATGAGGCATTGCAAAAAAGCTTTATCCACTCTTCCTACTTCACCTCCTAATCAAGAGAACATTCATTCTATTTTGGATTGAATGCATACTATGCCTTTTGTACCTCTTATTATGTTTACCAATGATGATCTACCTTCTCTAGAGGTGCAGAATCAATATGATGCTCTTATGGTTGTTGTTTCTATTAATTAGAGTATCATTTGTAGAACATTAATTGATAATGGATCTAGGCTTAATGTTTGTAGAATGTATATGCTTAAGGCAATTAAGGCTGATCTCACAACTATTCAACCTGATAATGTCCCTATATGTGGATTTGACAATATTGCAAAGAGAACTTTGGGAATTATTACCTTACCTATTAAAGTTGGTCTAGTTATTCTAAATACACCTTTTCATGTTATGCCCAGGCCTCTCAATTATAACCTTCTTTTAGGAAGACCATGGTTACATACTATTCATGCAATCCCTTATACTCTTTATCGCAAGGTTAGGTTCATTTATAACAACTTAATATATACATTACATGCAGATGATGTGTTGAATCCTTTCTTGAATGTAGAATTTACTAAAATCTCTGAGCCTCTTCAACCAAGCAAAGAGATTAAAAAACAACTTGAGATACAACAACCTGAGATACAACAACTGGAAGCTCCATCTTCTTCTTTCACTGAGGATGATTGGGGAACATTGGATTTTAATCCTACTTTCATTGGAGAATATAAGGTTTCTAATTTGGAATTCATGAAGCAACAAAGCAAATTTGAGAAACAAATCTTTACTCCTTCCTCACTTTTTGAGGAACTAAAAAGTAATTTTGTTGCTTCCTCGGTTAAAGAAATGATTGAAACTATAAAAATTGATTGTTATGATATTGTGACATATGCCGCTCCTTGGAATCCATCTGATATGGCTGACCAATATGGTTCTGGTTATAATTTTCTTAAGAAATTAAGATTTAATGGGAAAAGATGTGGTAAATATGAGCAAGGTAAACAAGTACCTTTGGATAATGAAATTTATGATCATACGTATGGATTAGGATTTAATCCTTATAGACAACCATCATCTTTTCCTCCTAATGTTAATCATATATGTCGTGGATAGTTGAAGTTGGTTAACTCACTCCTCATTGACATTAATCAAAGATCTACTTTATATATTTTCCCTGAAGATGAAGCCTTAATGGATTTTTTAGGGGTTGATGAGGACTTACCTAAGTTTCATCATAAACGATGGAAGCCTTATTTTCTAAGTACTGATGATTATTTTGAAGAACATGATGAATAGGATATTCTTCCTTTATCAATGGATCCTCTGATACAAAGTGATTTGTTAATAACTGAGACTGTTGATACTCGAATGGATGAGAATGACTCCAAAAAGATGATAAAGATTGGGAAATGTTTGAATCAGGATGAACGTGATCAGTTGGTTTCCCTTTTACTTTAATTTAAGGACATTTTTGCTTGGACATATTTAGATATGTCGGGTATTGATTCTAAGATTGTTACTCATAATATTTTTTTAAAGCCAAATATGAAACATGTGAAGTAGAATATTCAAAAGATGAATCCACAAATTGCCTTATTAGTTAAAACTGAAATTGAAAAATTATTGGATTCTGGATTTATCCATTCTATTGATTACTCAGATTGGATTTCAAACATTGTGCCTGTTTCAAAAGGAGAAAATAAGATAAGGATGTGTACTGACTTTAGAGATTTAAACAAGGCACCCTTAAAGGATAATTTTCCGTTACCTAATATTGATATGATTGTGGATTCAACAATGGATCATGCCTTGCTATCTTTTATGGATGGTTTTTCTAGATATAATCAAATCTTTATTCCTCTTGAAGATCAATTTAAGATTGCATTTATAACACCTTGGGGAATATTTTGTTGGGTCATGATGCCTTTTGGATTAAAAAATGCGGGAGAAACTTATCAATGAGCTATGACTTTGATTTTTCATGATTACATTCATAATATTCCTAAAGATTATGTGGATGATATCTTAGAAAAATCTCTACAAAGAGAAGATCATGTTTCTATTTTACAAAAAATATTTAAAAGGATTAGAAGTTACAACATGAGATTAAATCCTAAGAAATGTGTCTTTGGAGTTGATTCTGGTAAATTATTAGGATTTATAATCTCTAAGTGAGGCATAGAAGTAGATATTGAAAAGATTGAAGCTATTGTTAACATGCCTCCTCCGAAGAATATTTCTCAATTACAGAGTTTACAAGGAAAAATAAAAGCTATTCATCGGTTTATTTCTAATTTAGTGGATAAAAATATTCCTTTTACTTCCTTGCTTAGAAAGGATACCACTTTCTCTTGGAATGATGAATGTAAACAAACTTTTGAGCAATTTAAGGAGTACCTTGCAAATCCTCCTATCATGCAACTGGCTAAATTTGATAAACCATTTCATTTGTATACTTCAGTGACTCCCAAGGCCGTGAGTGCGTTGTTAGCTCAAAATGATAATAATGGTAAGGAAAGACATGTGTATTATATTAGTTGGACTTTACTTGATTATGAAACAAGATACAAAGATTTGGAAAGAAAATGCTTGGTTGTAGTTTATGCATGCCAGAAACTCAGGCATTATCTTATAAATACTAAAGTCAATGTGATTGTTAAATTTGATCCTTTGAAACATCTTTTCTCACAAACTGATCTCTCTGGCCATCTAGCCAAGTGGGTGATGTTACTTACAAAATTTGATCTTAGTTTCATTTCTCAGAAGTCCATTAAAGGACAAGCTTTAACAGATTATTTAGCTGAAGGTCCTTGTCCTCATCTGGATATATGTTCTACTTTAATGGAATTCCCTAATGATAATATTCTACCTATTCAATAGGATGATATTTGAGAATTATATTTTGATGGATCTAAATGTAAGATAGGTTATGGTGTTGGTATTATCTTGGTTCCTCCTACGAAAAAACAAATCCCTTTATCATACAAATTAACCTTTCCTTGCACTAATAACATTGTGGAATATGAAGCTCTTATAGCTGGCCTACAAGCAGCTTCATCCCTTAACATCAAACACTTGCAAATATATGGAGATTCACAATTGATTGTTGAACAAATTAAAGGAGGTTATTAGACTAAGAATCATAAAATGACACAATATAGAGATTTAGCTCTTAATGTACTTTCACAATTCTCTTCTTATACGATTCAGACTTTACCTAGGAAAGATAATCGACATGCGGATTCCATGGCAAGCATAGCTTCTTTTGTGTGTCTTGAGAATAATGCAAAAAAATTTCAATTTACTATACAAAATCTTAAAAACCCTACAATTTCTAAGAAGAATACCTCTGATTGTTTCAATTTGCATTCCGATGAATGGTATTCTCATATTTTTCATTTTTTGAAAGATGGTACTTTTCCTAAATCGGGAACAAGAAACACGTGTAATCATATTAGGAAGCTTGTAGCATGTTACATCATTTTAGGAGACATGCTTTACAAATGTTCTTATGAAGGATTACTATTAAGATGTCTCAATAGAACCGAAATCTCGGTAGCTTTGGCAGAAGCTCATTCTGATTCTTATGGAGGGCATTTTGGTCCAAAATCTCTGCTTAATAAATTTCTTAGAATGGGATATTATTGGAAAATAATGGAGCAAGATTCTTTGATTTTTTTTCATAAATTTTCTCAATGTCCACAACATAGTAATTTGATTCATGCCCCTACTCCTGAGCTTCGTAATCAAGTTTCTCCATGGCCTTTTAGTATTTGGGGATTTGACCTTATTGGAAAAATCTCACCAGCTTCTTCTCAAGGACATACTTATATCTTGACTGCTACAGATTACTTCATGAAGTGGGTCAAAGCTTTCCCTCTTCATTCAACGACTGTGGATGTTTTTGTGATTTCATCCTTAACAATATCATAACATGATTTGGTATAGCTTCAATGATAGTTTCAAATAATGGTACCTCTTTTAAAAATAAAGAAGTTGCAAAATTCTTGGAGAAATATCAAATTCAACATTTATTTTCAACTCCTTATTATCCTCAATCTAATGGTCAAGCTGAAGCATCAAATAAAATTATTGAACAAATTTTGAGAAAAATAGTTAGCAAGCATGCGAAAGATTGGCATACCCAACTGACTTATGCTTTATGGGCTTATAGGACTAGTGTTCGTACTACCATGGGTACTTCTCCTTACAATCTTGTCTATGGTGCTAATGCTATTATGCCTTTGGAATTAGAAATACCTTCTTTACATGTTTCATTTCATGGGATAATTGACAAGGATACTTTTTGAGAACAACACTTACAAGAGTTAGAAATGTTGGATGAACAAGAAATACATGTGTTAGAACATATAAAAGCTTATCATAAATCTCTTTAGAAGCAATATAATCATAAGGTAATTGAGCGAATATTTTTGGTTGGTGATTTAGTCCTATATGAGAATCAACAAAATGTGAATGCTTTACTTGGTGAAAAAGGAAAGTTTAGCCCTAATTGGCTTGAAACTTTTGTGATCATTGAGGACTTTGGTTCAGGTGCTTATAGACTTGCTGATATGGATGGTGTTTCTTTTAAGGAACCTATTAATATTATGCATCTCAGACGTTATTATCCTTAATTTTCTTCTTTCTTTCCTTGTGCATTTATGTATTCCTTATAAAATAATTATTTTTGTTTTATAAGTTATGTAGTTTTTTGCAAAATTACATTTTGAATATATTTATTCACCTACTTTCTTTCAATTAAGTTTAATATTGATGAAAACATAGTAATCAAACATAGAACTAATTAGTAGTGAAAGTTTTTCATTCATAAAATCTTTTCATTTTTGATACATATGTGGCCCATGGCCCTATCTATCACTCTGTCTCTCTCTATGCTCTAATGGTTGATGACTCCCAGTTCTCTCTCCTTTATGATAAGAAGATGAAGATTTGTATGTCTATGAGTGGCTCCTCAATATTCTCATACCCTGTGGATGCTCTCAGGCACTCTGTAACTCAGCTATCAGTTTCTCCTCTCTCTCTACACAACTATAGCTCTTGTTGGACACATGCAAAGATATTGGCATGCCTGCTAGGATCTCTATAGCCAATAGAAGACTCTTGCTCACTTGCTAGTAGATAGTAGGATATACATGTATCCTTTAGAATCTTGGATACAAAGCTCCTCCACTCTACTACACTAGCTATAGAATGAAAGTACATTTATCAATCTAGTGCCTTTTTCATCTCAAATTAAGTTACATATTTAATCAAATCTCATATTTCATACTTGAGTCTCCCTCCTGGATGTCACTAAAGTGTCTAGATGGTGGGGGCATGGAGTGACTACTCCCTCCATAGTTACTCTATCTAGGCCTCGATGGTGGTGTCTCTGTGTAGGCCCATGGAGGCCATCATGATCTCAATGGTGATGCCTGAAAAATGTGCACATCCACACCAGTATCATCAGTTGGGTGATTCTCCTCTACTCTCTCTTCTACTCTCTCCTCCTCCATATGATCTCCCTCAGAGATATGCTCCTTATCATCTCTGAGATCCTTATCCTCCTCTTCTATACCACTATCCCGATGTTTCCTCTCTAAAAGGCCTAGATCACCTATAGGATAATCCTCAGGGAAGATGGGGTGGATCCCCTAAAAAATCCAATAACTGATGTAATCTCGACTCATGCCTAAATAGGTCACATATGGTGATACCTCTATATCCTCTATCTCATCTGCATCACTATCCTATATGTATGCTATCGATGGCTCTATATCTACTACTGATGGTCGGTGTATGGTGTTGGGTCTTTGATAATACCTCGTCAGATGTACATAATGAGGTACTACTCTAGGGACTCCTTGTAATAGGTTGAACTATCTCATCACCCAATCATAATAGTATGGGATCACTATATGATTCCAATGACCATCTAGTAGCTTCTTCTGCTATGAATGTCTCATCTAGTATCCTGTATCTAGCCACTCTATCATCTAGTAGTAGGGTCTCCATATCACATCTATGCTAAAAATTCAATCTATAAATACCCTCCAATAGAGGATATCTATGAATTGCTAGGCATCCTTTAGAGGATATGCAAAGACTCTCATTGTACATGCATATACCAGCACTGGAGAACCCTCTGGATGTGTACATGTGAAATAATCAAACAACCAAATCTGCAAGAGTGTGCATATTGAAGGACTCTCTCTTTGATATCTCACTAGCTAACATAGCTTGTGGTATAGCTGGGCTAACATGCTGTGACCCCATGAGAACATGATCCTATTGTTGGACATTTGCCAGCAAGCTAGTGCCGACTGTATGTTTGTCATTGATGACAACATATGGTAAGCAACATGCATGGAAGACTCATGCAAAAAGATTTTAGTATATGTAGCATAGACATGTTATCAGAATGATATCATGGACGCAGAGGTTGATACTAAGTACAAACAGTGATGTAGCAGCTTGTGTCAGCAGTGTTCCTAATAGAGTTACAGGTAGTGTTCTACGATTAATTGTCCATACAGTCATCATGAAGCCTTCAGCATTTGGATATGTGATGGACACATGTTAGTGATATTACATTTATGGACATAGAGTCTGGTATGTAGTAGAAGTGAAGTTATACAGTCGCTATTCACCAGTAGCAGTTTCCTATGTTTATTCAAAAGAGTCGACAAAGACTATGTTGGTACATGAGTTGCACCTATCATTATGGTATGTTGGCTTGGATTAGTGATTATAGAAGAGTTAATAATGTTTAGTTAAGATCACATGATGTAATTTATCTTGTGGAGAAACTTTCAGTTAGTTTTGTAGAACTGACAGTGTTTAGAATGCGTCTACACTTATTGATTTGGATAGGTCTTAGTTTGTGATGCATGCTTAGTAGAGCTGATAGAATTATTATTGGAGTGTGTTATGATTTCTCTAATATGATTTCAAGGTGGTTCTAATAGGCTGACTTGATCATATCATTTGGAGGAGAGATATTTATATGAAGTCATTTG
Organism: Chamaecyparis obtusa; assembly: GCA_027943335.1. Lineage (NCBI taxonomy): Eukaryota > Viridiplantae > Streptophyta > Pinopsida > Cupressales > Cupressaceae > Chamaecyparis > Chamaecyparis obtusa. The sequence continues at coordinate 67,814 of BSBK01008598.1, forward strand.
TGATTGCTAAGGCATGGTTCATAGTTGATTGTGAAGAGCAGAGAAGAGTGTGTGAAGTGTTGAGCCATCAGCAAAAAGTCTATGTGACCAAGTAAAGATTTTTTGCTATACATTGGAACTGATCCAGACAGCAGGTCAAAGTGTAGTTCACCAAGATCCAGATATAGTGTGTATTTGTTATTCAGAAGGTTGTACCCTTCACCCCTTTGAGCAGTGTGCTTTCAGATAGTGCATCCTCACCCCTAACATGATTAATTGTAAAAGACTCCTAATAGGGTCTGACCCTTGACTAGGTCACTCTACTAAATGAATTGTAAAGATAACTCCTAATAGGGTTAAGGATCTTCTAACAAGGATCATAAAACACCAGTGCAGATTATTAGTGGGTGTCAATTCCCATTGGGGTTTTTACCTATTTGGGTTTTCCCATAACCAAAATATTGGTGTTGTGTTCAAGTGTTCTTTCATTGTGTTTATGTTTTATGTTTAAGTATACTTAATTGGATAAAGAAATGAAACTTGTAGATAACTGATTCATCCCCCCCCCCCCCGCCTCTCAGTTATCTCTTGGGACTATTCCTAAGAATTGGTATCAAAGAAAAGTGCCTTAGAGAGAAATTTTAATAGCTTCAGATTGATCAGATGGAATACTTCAGGAAAGAGAGTCCTAAGTTTGATAGAGAGAATTATCTTGATTGGAAGAACAATATGATGACACATTTGGAGTGCATTTCTTTTGAAGTTTTTGAAGTGGCTATCAAAGAATTTAATATCCCTTCTTTAGAAGATCTTGCAAAGGATGATGCTATTGACAAGCATAAGGAACTATTCCATCAGAATGCAATAGCAAAAGATGCCCTTATCAAAACCTTATCTGATAGTGAGTTTTTAGAGATAAAGAAAGTGGATAGATCCTACAAGATATGGATGTACCTAGAAGACATGTTTGAAGGAGATAAACAAGCAAAGACTGCATGCAGAAGAAAAAAAGGAAGAAAAAGTACAATACATTGGAGATGCTACCGGAAGAGAACATAAGAGCTTCCAATCAAAGGATTAATGAAGTAGTTTCTGGAATCATAAATAATGGTGGAGAAATTTTAGAAGAAGACATCATGGATAAACTAATGACTACATTGACACCATAATATGAGAACAAGATAAACATCATTGATGAGACTATGTAGTTTTTAGAAAACTTCAAAAGAGAAACCTTAATCAGCAAGATTGTTGCATTTGAGATATCAAGTTTGAAGACAGAGCCTAAATGTGAGACAACCTTCAAAGCTTCGGTCCATGGTAAGAAATCTATAAACATTTTTGGTAATTTTGATGATGATGATGAAGAAAAAGCACTAGATAATTTCATTACTATGATTGCTAAAAGAGAAAAGAAAAGAAAAGGAAAATATGAAGGTCAGTTTCCATTCAAATTCTTTTCATGTAATAAGGTTGGTCACTTTGCATCCAAGTGTCCTACAAGATTTAAGAAGTTCAAGAATAACTAAAAGCCTAAGTATACAAAGGAATGTTACTATGTTGAAGATGGAGTATTAGATGATGATTCATCTAAAGATGAGATTGGATTCATTGCTATTATAGATAAAATGAATAATGAGATGCATCATAAAGATGAGAAAAAGGAACAAAAGATAGCATTGATTTCACAAATAGACATAAGGATAGATTAGATCATAGATAGTGGTTGCTCACATCACATGACAGGTGATAAAGATAGATTTTTTCATTTGGACAAATACAATGGTGGCATGGTTAGATTTTGAGATAACACTCCTAAACCTATCATTGGTAGAGGAGCTATCACATTGGATGGAAAGAACAACAATGATAATGTTCTCTACATAGATGGTTTGAAACATAACCTTCTTAGAGTTGGGAAGTTACTTGAAAAAGGTTATCAATTGGAGTTCAAAGACAAAAAGTGCATCATTAACAACAAGGATGGTGTTATGATTTCATTAGGTTGAAAGACTAAAGGTAATGTCTTTCAACTTAATTCAGAAGAAAGTTATTTTGTTGCTAAAATTGATGACAGTTGGCTATGGCATAAAAGACTATGTCATATCAATTTTGATAACATAGTAAAGATAAGCAATGTGAAGGTAGTAAGAGATCTACCTATCATAGCAAAGCTAGTTGATACTATTTGCAGGGAATATGTGATGGGAAAGCATGTAAGGAATTCATTCAGAAGAAAGAATAATTTAGTAGAGAACAAGTTGGATCTGATTCATACAAACTTATGTGGACCAACTCAAACAAGATCATACTATGGTGAAAGGTATTTCATTTTTTTTGTTGATGATTATACTAGGATGATGTGGGTTGTGTTCTTGAAAGATAAGTCAGAAGCATTTGAGAAGTTCAAAATATTCAAAGCTAAGGTTGAGAATGAATCTGGACTAAAGATAAAATGCCTAAGATCAGATAGAGGAGGAGAATTCACCTCTGATAGATTCTATGAGTACTGTGAAGACCAAGGCATAAAGAGACAGTTGAGTACACCTAGAACCCCTTAGCAGAATGGGATTATAGAGAGAAGAAATAGGATCATTCTTGATATAACGTGCACCATCATGATTGAAGGAAAAGTTTCACACACCTATTGGAGAGTTGAAATCAATACAATAGTCTATACCATCAATAGAATACAATTGAGGCCTAGCATGGACAAGACACCTTATGAGCTATGGTTTGGTAATCTTCCCATAGTGAAATACTTCAGGATCTTTGGAAGCAAGTGCTACATCAAGAGGGATGAAGCAATAAGAAATTTCGATGCAAGAAGTGATGAAGGTATTTTCCTTGGTTACTCTACTAAAAGAAAAGCTTATAGATGTTTCAATTTTAGATTGAAGAAGATCATTGAAAGTGTTCATATTAAGATTGATGAAAATTTTATGGTTCAAGAAAGATATCATGATTATTCACCTTTGATTGAAGAAGAATCTAGACCTTCCACTAGTGAGACAGTTGTTGAAGAAATGTTTGACAATATTGATGTATTATTCAATGACCCAGAAACAAGTGAAGAATAAACTCCAAAGGCAGATGAGACAGTATCACCTAAAGTTCCAAAGCTTACATATAGATACCATTCTAAGGATGATATCATTGGAGATCAGAGCAAAAAAGTCACAAGATCCAAAGAAAAGAGTTTTGTAAGAAACGAGGCAGTATGTTTAATATATCAGATTGAACCTTTAAGTGTTGAAGATGCATGCAGTGATTTAGATTGGCATGATGCTATGAAAGAAGAACTAGATTAGATTATCAAGAATGACACTTGGGAACTGGTCTCAAGACCTAATGATAAGAATATGACTGGAACAAAGTGGATATTCACAAACAAGATGAATGAAGATGGTACAGTAGTAAGGAACAAAGCAAGGTTAGTATGTAAAGGATATTTACAAAGAGAAGGTATTGATTATTCACACACATTTGTACCAGTGAGTAGATTAGAAGCCATTAAGTTGTTTTTAGCTTATGCAACATTTAAAAACTTGAAACTTTATCAGATGGATGTTAATTCGGCATTCTTGAATGGAGAGCTAAAGGAAGAAGTATACATTAAGCAGCTAGAAGGATTTACCTTATTAGACAAACCTGATATGGTATGCAGATTGAAGAAAGCCCTATATGGACTTAAGCAAGCCCCTAGAGCATGGTATGAGAGACAACTTGATCGATAGCTAACCAAGATTGGATTCAAGAAAGAGCAACAGATTGTAATCTATTCATAAGAGAGGCATCTAAAGGTTTACTACTTGTAGCTATATTTATTGATGACATTATCTTTGGGGGTAATGACAAAATCAGTGCAAAATTTGCTAAGGAAATGTAGAGTGAGTTTGAAATGAGCATGATTGAACTTATCAAATAGTTTTTGGGATTAAATGTACAACAGACAGACAAAGATATATTCATAAATCATACCAAATATGTGAAAGATATCTTGAAGACATTCAAGATGGATGATTGCAAGCCAGTGGGTACACCTATGATAGTAGGATGCAAGCTTACAAAAGAAGCTAATTCTCTAGAAGTGGATACAATATTGTACAAATCTATGATTGGTAAAATCATATATCTTACTCAGACTAGACTTGATATTTCCAATGTAGTTGGCATAGTTGGAAGGTTTGCAACAGAGCCTAAATAAAGTCACCTCGTGATAGTAAAGAGAATATTTAGATATTTGTGTAGACATAAAAAACTTGGTAGGTGTCTTAGAATCATTCAAATTTGTAAAATCTCAGCCAAATGCTCTAATTTTCATCAAAATGGATCAAATAAATTTTAAATGGATATTTATTAATCAAAAGTGGACAAAATCATTTAAATCAAAGGAAAATCAAATCATGACATTAAATAATTAAATAGAAGCTTAAAAGGGTCAATCACACTATATAATTGATTTTAATCAATTAATTGTATAGTTTTAAATCAAAAATCAAATTGAACCTATTCCCTTACATCGCTAAATTTAATTAATTGATGGAATTTAATTAATTCTAATATCTTTCAACATAATTTGAGAAACCAATAATAATTGAGAACAAAGGCACATAGATCACTCCAAAATGGTTGAATCTCAGTCACACATTTCAACTTTGAATCTCAACCATTCAAATTTGTCTACTTGTCCAAACCTTTGAGACAATCATTTAAATTGTCCCCCCATTTAAAAACATTTCAAAGTTTTTGACTCAACCAAGGCTAAATCATGATCAAGTAACTCTACCCCCTACCCTTGGGATTTTACTATAAATAGAAGTCATTTGAGAGCATAAGAAGGTCTTAGAAATTCAAGTGCATAGCATTATCATGAGCATTTGAGTTAATCTTTGTATCAAATTGAGAATTGAGAGCTAGATTAGGCATTTTATCATAATTTCTCATTCTAGGATTGTCACTAGTAGAGAATAAGGCTGAGAGCTCTACTTACCAAGCTTAGATAGAGAACCATGAGATGTTATGGATGTTAAATGCAATTCTTGGATTAAATTTCATTGTATTTTCATATAATTGTAGCTAATTGTCCTAATTTCATGAAGGTGTAAACACTCACACACAAATGGCACCCACCATGGGGCCTTGAGCCTCATTTCTATCATTTTTATCAAGTTTTGTGTGTTTTTGGCTTCACTTTTACATTAATTTTGCAAAAAATAGGAAAAGTGGCACCGTCAAAGGATCTAATGATGCTCATGAGAATTATAACATTGCCTAGAAGAAGTTGTCTGATGCCTATGAGATTCTTTCTATTCTATCTTTTCTTCTTTTGACACCTATGTAGTAAAGTATTGTGCCTGAGAGCATAAAGCATCACCTAAGATCCAAGAAATAATGCCTATTAGTTGTTCTTTACCACCTGTGATGATTTATCTTAAGCAATTTATAATGATTTGTCATGCCTAGTAGCTTTTAACTAATGCTTAATAGTTGTTCTTTGCCACCTGTGATATTTTATCTTACGCAATTTACAGCTACTTTAACGCCTAGCAGTTAAATTGTTACACTTAGTAATTTTTAAAAGTCTCTTGAGTCATTAGAAAGTGACGCCTGTGAGTTTTAAAATCATGCCTGATAGCTGTTAACTGATGCTTATTTGCTGATAAATGCCGCCTAGAGTTTTCTTCTTAAATTTTCTATTAGATTATTAAATTTTTTTTTCTTACTCTCTGTCTGTGTTTTTCCCGTAGATGAGCAAACACAGGAAAGTATGAAAACCAGAAAGCAGAGTTACTCAAGAGAGAAAAGAGGTAAGAATTCAAATCTGATGCATGAGCATCTTGGGTCCTTGGCAATCCTGTGTCAACAAAATATGTTTGAAGTTTTTTGTGTTGCTCGTTTTCTTCTTTGACCGAGTTGCTCAGTAGTTGGTCGATTTCCTTTGGTTACTGAGTGTGGTCGGTCATCTCCTAAGCAGTCGGTTGTTTCACTGGCGCTTGGCATTACTGGTCTGTTGCTTGGTCATCCTTGTTTGCTGAGTAGTTTATTTTGAGTTCTTGTTGGGCTGACTTGTGCATTTAGTATGGGTCACAAATTTAATACTAGAATCTTTCATTGGGAGGCGTGTGGTCCTAGATCTGATCATTCCTTCCATTGATTGTGGATCTAAAGGCTGACTCAATTCGGTAGGCTCTTATATAAATGTAGTTATTTGGTTGTAGTTTAGGAGGTAGTTTTGGATAGAAGATAGTAGACATTAGAATTGAGTAATTGTAATAGATCCTCACATGTTTGAGGACTTGGAATTTTGTTGTAATATCAGGCTATAACTGTGAAGGCCTTACAACTCAGCATGTATGGTTCTATTTGGTCAAAATATATGAAAGATCTAGCATTCTCTCTCTCACTGTTGTGTTTGTTAGCTTATGCATGTGTTGAGTAGGCTTGGATCATCAGGGTGTGCCATCCTTTGGCCCCTCTTGCCCCCTACCTTGCGTCAGGTGGTATCAAAGCAAGGTTAGATCTTGATCTAGGTTTGTGGATCTAGGTTTGTTGGTTCCTCTTGAAGCCCTAGTTGATTGTTGTGGGGTAGAAGAATGCGATCTGACCTGCAACTATAGAGGATTGTTGAGATGGTTCATGGGAGGTGAGATGAAAATCTAGGATTGGTAGATATTCTAAGATAGATTGCTGCTAGATTGGAAGCAGTGCAGACAACCCAAAGAAGAGGCAGACATCTTGAAGATGTTAGTGATGATGAAGTTGAAGAAGAACATGCGAATGTAGAACATGAGAATGCAGAACCTGCACCTATTATGGATCAAGCTGAAGAAAGATTTTTTATGGCCTTGACAAGTTTGAAGTCTACACCACATTTTAATCCTCCTGAATATGGTGGAAAATCAAATTCTGATGAATTGGTGGACTGGAATACTAAAATGGAAAAGTATTTTGAATATGAGAATATTATTGAAGATAAGAAGGTGAAGATTGCAAGCACTAAGTTGAAAAGGCATGCATCCCTATGGTGGAAACATCTGCAATTGGATCAGAAAAGGAAGGGTAAAGACAAAATCAAGGTATGGAATAAGATGGTAAATAAATTGAAAGGAAAATTCTTACCCTATGATTATCAGCTTAACCTAGTTGAGAAAATGCAAAGCTTGAAGCAGAAAGATAGCTTGGTAAAAGAGTATACTGTGGAATTCTATAGATTGAATATCAGATCTAGACATGATGAAGATGATGTGGAAAGAATTGGTAGATACCTGAATGGTTTGAGAGTTTCCATCCAAGAGGAGATCGACTTGGTTAAGTTGGAGAGTATTGAAGAGGCTTATCAATTTTCTTTGAAAGCTAAGGAGAAATTGAAAAAGAGACATGAGAAAAGATAGAGAGGTTGAGGTGGTAGATTCCCTAGAGGAAGAGGTAGATCTAATGGTGAAACTAGTAGATCTAAACCTGAGAAGACAAATTTGGGCAAAGGCAAGACCAAGTGGAAAGGTGAAAGTTCATCTAGAGGTAGAGGCAGTAGCTACTGAGGTGGTTATAGCAGAGGAAGTTTCTGAGGAACTTGTTATAACTATGGAGAAGAATGACATAGATCATTTGAATGTACACAAGTAACTAAGAAGGCTGGTAGCAATAGAAATGCATTGGTGCAATAAGAGCCACTAAATGAACCTGAGAAGGAAAGTAACCTAATGGTAAGGATAGCACTATGGAATGAAAGCAAAAAGGAAGATCCGGTAAGGAAAAGTTTGTTCAAGACCAGATGTAGATTTTTTGATAAAGTTTGGAAGGTATACTATTGTGGCTAATGGAAAGAAACAAATCTTGCTACCATTGATGGAAGAACCTGTTAGTAATGTTTGCACATCTATGAAAGTTTGATTGATGGAAGGAAGGAAGTTTGTGAAAGATTTGAAAATGAATGATGTATGTTTTGCTGTAATTCCTAATAAGCTAAGTAAGAAAATAGAAGATAGTGTCCCTGAGGAGATTGACAAGTTACTCATTGAGTATAGTGAAATCATTTCTAATAATGTACCTAATGGTTTGCCACCGAAAATAAGTATTAATCATTGTATGGATCTAATCCATGGAGCTAGCTTACCGAATAAGACACCTCATCGGTTAACACCTATCGAGAATCAAGAATTGAACTGAAAAATTCAAGAGTTGCTGGATAAAGGTTTGATTAGAGAAAGTTTGAGAACTTGTGCAGTACTTGTTGTATTAGCACCGGAGAAGAATGGGGAATGGAGAATGTGCACTGATTCTAGAGAAATCAACAAGATAATAGTGAAGTATAGGTTTCCTATACTGAGAATGGATGACATAATGGACAGTTTGACTAGAGCAAAGTATTTCATCAAGATTGATTTGAAAAGTGGATATCATCATATCAGAATCAAGGAAGGTGATGAATGGAAGACTACTTTCAAGATAAAAGAAGGTTTGTATGAGTGGTTGGTTATGCCTTTTGGTTTAACTAATGCACCGAGTACTTTTATGAGATTGATGAATGAAGTTTTGAAGAAATTCTTGGGTAAGTTTGTGATTGTATATCTTGATGACATTTTGATATTTAATAAGACCAAAGAAGAACATTTGTTGCATGTTAGACAAGTTTTGCAGAGATTGAAAGAGGAAAAGTTGCTGATAAATCTAAAAAAGTGTTCATTTATGAAAGAAGAGATTGTGTATTTGGGATTTTTTATTTCTACTGATGGATTGAAGATGCATCCTGAAAAGGTTGAAGCTATTCTGAATTGGCCTACACCTAAAAATTCTAGTGAGGTAGGATCATTTCATGGACTAGCAAGTTTTTACAGGAAGTCCATTAGAAATTTTAGTGCAATTTGTAATGCTATGACTGAGACTATGAGAGGAGACAAAAGAGTATTCAAGTGGACACATGGAGCTAATAAATTTTTTGAGACTCTAAAGCATAAAGTTGTTGAATTACCTATTTTGGAATTACCTGATTTTAGTAAATTATTTCAAGTAGAATGTGATGCAAGTGGAAGTACAATTAGAGCTGTGTTGAGTCAAGAAGGTAAACTTGTTGCTTTCTTTAGTGAAAATTTGAATGATGCTAGAAGGAAATATTCTATGTATGATCAAGAGTTCTATGCTATTGTTCAAGCACTTAAGAAATGGAGACATTATTTGATAGAGAATGAATTTGTGTTGTATACTGATCATAAGGCTTTACAGTATTTGGGTAGTCAGAATAAGTTGAATCAGAGATATATGGAATGGGTTGAGTGTCTGCAGAGTTATACATTTGTGATAAAACATAAGAGTGGAGTCACTAACTGAGTTGCTGATGTATTAAGTAGAAGGAGATCTTTGATGACCAAGATGAAAATTCAAGTTCTTGGTTTTGATGAGATGAAGGATTCTTATGAGGATGATCCTAATTTTTCTGAGCCATGGAGAAAGTGCAGAGCACCTATACAAGATCAACGTGATACTAAATGGGATGAATATTTTATTCAGGAAGGTATGTTGTTCAAAGGTATTTAGTTGTGTATACCAAGAGGAGTAATGAGAACTAATTTGATAAAAGAAAAACATAGTAGTGGTTTGGCTGGACATTTTGGCATTGATAAAACATGGAATTTGTTGAAGGAAAAGTACTTTTGTCCGTAGTTGTATATTAAAGATGTTCAGAAATTTGTGAAAAGTTTTCAAATTTGTCAAGTTGCAAAAGGAGTAAATCAAAATACTAGTTTGTATGTACCAATTTTTTTACCTGAGAAACCTTGGATTGACATTAGTATGGATTTTGTTCTTGGCTTACCGAAGATAGTAAGAGGTAATGATTCTATATTTGTTGTTGTGGATAGATTTTCTAAAATGACACATTTTATACCATGTAAAAAGACATCAGATGCAATACATATAGCAGATCTTTTCTTCAAAGAAATTGTGAGATTGCATGGGTTACCGAGGAGTATTATCTCTGACTGAGACAGTAGATTTATTGGATACTTTTGGAAGACCCTTTGGAAAAATTTTGGCACTGAGTTGAAATATAGTTCTACATTTCACCCAAAAACTAATGGACAGACAGAGGTTGTAAACATAAGTTTGGGTAATCTTTTGAGATGCTTAGTTGGAGACACACTGAGTAGTTGGGATTCTATGTTAGCACAAGCAAAATTTGCATAAAATAATTTAGTGAATAGAAGTACTGAGAAAACACCATTTGAGATTGTGAATGGCACACAACCAAGAGGTATAACTACTTTGAGAGACATTGATCATGAGAATAAAAGAAGTGTTGAAGGAGTGAAATTTGTTGAATACATGAAGACATTGCATGAAGATGTGAAACTGAAGCTGGAAGAGAGTAATTAGAAATACAAAGATAGAGCTAGTAGATCAAGAAGACATAAGACTTTTGATGTTGGTGATGAAGTGATGGTTCATTTGAAGAAAGGCCGATTTCCTGTTGGCACATATGGAAAGCTGAAGATGAAGAAATTTAGACCTTGCAAGATTTTGAAGAAATTTGATAGTGGAAATGCATATGAGATTGAGTTACCTGATGATATGGACATATCACCTATTTTCAAAATTGCTGATTTGTATGAGTATCATGAATCTGATGAAGAAATGACAGTACCAATAGAGTATCCTAAGAAGCAGAATGAAGAAGTGGAGTAGATTTTAAAAGAAAGAGTTGGCAAGAGCACAAGATGAAAATATTATATGGAATATCTGGTAAAGTGGAAGAATAGACTGATGGAAGATAGTTCATGGATTTCACAATCTGAGTTGGATGCAACTTGGATCATACTTGTTAAATGATTCTAAGAATAATTTCAAAATAACCCTAGGTGTCTGATGCAGGAGCATCTTGGGTCCTTGGCAATCCTGTGTCACCAAAATATGTTTGAAGTTTTCAGTGTTCCTCAGTTTCTTCTTTGACCGATTTGGTTGGTAGTTGGTCAGTCGTCCCCTAGGCGGTCGGTTGTTTCACTGGCACTCGACGTTGTTGGTCTGTTACTCGGTCATCCTTGTTTGATGAGTAGTTTATTTTGAGTTCTTGTTGGGCTGACTTGTGCATTTATTATGGGTTGTGGATTTAATACTGGAATCTTTGATTAGGAGGCATGTAGTCCTAGATCTAATTATTCCTTCCATTGATTGTAGATCCAAAGGCCGACTCAATTTGGTAGGCTATTGTATAAATGTAGTTATTTGGTTGTAGTTTAGGAGGTAGTTTTGGATAGAAGATAGTAAACATTAGAATTAAGGAATTGTAACAGATCCTTGCATGTTTGAGGACTTGGAATTTCATTGTAATATCAGGCTGTAACTGGGAAGGCCTTACAGCCTAGAATGTATGGTTCTATTTGATCAAAATATATGAAAGATCTAGCATTCTCTCTCTCACTATTGTGTTTGTTAGCTTCCGCATGTGTTGAGCAGGTTTGGATCATCAGGGTGTGCCATCCTTTGGCCCCTCTTGACCCCTGCCTTGCGTCAAAATCAAATGTCAAAAGGAAATTCATAATGCTTCACTTCTAGATAGTTTGGGATTAGAAGAAAAGCTTTATGCTCATTACATTAAGGTGTTGGAGGATTACACAAAAAAATTTCCTACTTTAAATTAATTTTCTTGCATTAAGTTGTTGAAATTTTATTTGAAAAATCTTGTCAAGAACACTTAATTGCATTTCAATTTGTTCCTTTTTGTTTCCTTCACTTTGTATGGATGTGTTGAGTAATTTTTTGGAGGAGCTAGAATGGGAACAATAGCCACTAGGTGAGTAAGAAAATAAACATCAAAAAATTCAAAAAAGCACCTAGCATATTCTAGCTACAAAAGAGGTATTTTTCATATCAAGCTTGCATTTCTTAAATTGTGGCTTTTTCTTTGGATATAGCTTAATAGGAAAAACCTTACTATTGTCCAAATTGAACAAACATTAGGCATATGCTCTCCATTTTTTTAAGCAGATCAAAAAGCCAAATGTGCGAGTTCAAATTGGTAAAAAGAAAAGGATGAGGAATTATTAAAACATTTCACTTATAAGAATCTCCTTATCAAGAGGTTGAAAAAGAATAATTTTTTCTTGAAGTGTTTGGAACAAGGAACAATAATAGGGATATTCTCTTCACTTTCTAAGCGAACCAAACTCCCAAACTTGTTGAACTAAGTTCGATTTATTGTTTTTATATACATGCTAGATAAATTAGATCTTTAAAAGGCCTACCTCCCAAGATTTTCCTTACAAGGATGGTGAGAGGGAATGACCCGAAGTGGGAGACAATCACTTTAGCCATGATACTATCTGACCCACTATAAACAAATACATTCTTCCTTAATAGGAGAGTGACTAGGTTGTGTGCAAGTATTCTTCACTTCCTCTATTAGTCCTTCGGGATTGTGCCAAATCATGCTTTTGTGCATGTGGGAAGCCCACAAGTGGGAAAAAGAACTTGACATGATCTAGAATGGAGGTGTTCATTAAAATCCTGTTAAGTAGTAAGCTTCCTTTTAGAGCCAAACACTAGTAGAATTTGGCAAATAAATGGCTACATGACTAAAAATTTTAGTCACGTGACTAAAAATTTTAGCAATGTGACTAAAACTGATCAACTTCTACTAATTTTTTACAATTCACAAGTATAAATGACTAAATAAATGACTAAATAAATGACTAATTTGGTCATCGGGTAATATCACAAGGTCAAAAAAATAAAAATGACCAAATAAATGACTAAATAAATGACCAAATAAAAGACTAAATAATTAGTCACCCCTAAAAAAAAAACTAAATGAATGATTATTTCTCTTGTATACTAACATTTGGTAATTTATCATAGACTTATATACTTAGAAGTTGTATTTCACCAATAATGCGTATTCGCCAATATGTCGAGTTTGCTGAAAATGAAGATTGATTCACTTTTACCTTCACTTGTAGATATACACAATCGTCTTAATCAGATAATTAATCACACAATAAAAAAAGACTAAATAAATGACTATTACTCTTCCATATACTAACATTTGATAGTATCATAGACTTATAAGTCACTGAGAAGTTGTATTTTACAAATAATACTTATTATTTGATAGACTTATTGTGTGGGTAATCCATATGTACCCATCTCATGCCAGAAATATGGCTTTAAGGTGATTTTAGAATTAACACCAAACACGTTCCAATAACCACACACTCCAAGCACACTTGATCCTCTTATTACTAATTTTAAAGGATCCCCAAGAACGCGAACACACGTATCAATAGTTGATCATTTTTTAACATTTCTGGTTAGTAATTGGCCCATTTGTGAATGAATATTAGGACATTTGTGCATGACTACTAGTACATTTGTTCACAAGTACTAACAATTTTGAGTGAATGGTTATTGGGGTATCTTTGAGTGGGTATCGAGTGACACTTTGAAATGGTCACTTTTTGACTCTCTGACACATGACAATCTCTACAAGGAGTTTTGTGAATATCCTAAGCCAAGAAATATTTTTTGATGTGCCAACTTGTATATGAGGACAACAAAAAAAATCATTGAAATCTAACAAATATTTTAGACTCCACAAGTGCGCAAAGTTAGAGTGTGTGAGTACTAGTGCTCTTCCCCTATCTCTATTTTTTAAAAGAGAACATTCATTATTTTTACACTTTTAATTGTTAAAATTTATTAAAAATAATAATAAAATAAAATCATATTAAATTTTAATATAATATTTACTTTTTTAATTAAAAAATATAATATTAATGAGAAGTTACTTTTAAGATATTTTTAAGACAAAATTAATATTTCATCTTAAATATTTAAATTACCATTTTAATTTAATTTAATTTAAAAATTTAAATTATTTTGGTTGTCTTAAATTAAAAATCAAGACAAAAGAAACTGTATTTTTAAATAGGCAGAAATAGTAAAAAATGGGGCAAACTGAATTTTTAGATTTTCTCTGTTAATTTTGGCTTATAGCTCTTTGATTTTTCTATGGCCTCTGGTTAAGTTTTGTCATATGGAAAATATGGTTTGTAATGCCATGGATTCTAGACCAATTGCCTAAGTGGTCTCCCATTGATCGCCAACTAGGTAAATGACTATCTTTATGCTATCGTTTATCCCAATGATGGTTCACAGAGTGTGACATAGTTTTTGAGTTAAATGTATTTAGCGAAAGCATTGCGAAGGACAATTTTTTAGTCAAAATCATTGTATATAGGTTAAACACACTTCGCTTGCCACTCCATTTGCAAAAATTTTAACAAGTGTTATGTCTTATAGACCATTCGTTATAGCTTTTATTTACCCTTCTACTATAATTCCTTTCGAACATTGAATTATATTCAATAATTACAATATGAAAAATAAATATTATTAAATAAAAAATATTTAAATACTAAATATTATTAAAGATTTTTCTTAAATACTTAAAGCATTATTTTAGTTGTTTTAAAATATAAAAAGTAAACCTATTTCATGCTAACTTACTTTTGTGGTTCTATTTCTTCCTAAGAGAAGGAATGTTGTTTAACGAGCTTGGATCATCTTTAGAATTCATTGTTGTACATCTATTGTCACTAAAATAGATTTTTGATTGAGGGGGGTTGCATGATCTATCTTATTCTTTCTTATGGGAAGGATCTTTTCTTTATGTGATATTTTTGTACTTCTCATCTTATTCCCTTTTTTAGGGGGGACATTTTCCCATGGGTATTCTCCTCTTGCTCCTCTTTTTAAAAGGACCATTGTACTTAACTACCTTACTAGACTTTTATGGTGGAGCCATTCTTCTTACTTCATCTAAACTATACTTAAGGAGAGTGTAAATATATAATAATGATTTAGTGCTTAGCATACATTTTATTGTACAAATGTATGAAAAATAATATAGAAAATTTTTCCTAATAGAGGTGCACCCACTGCACACCAATTGTACCTTTGGTTTCTTAAAGTAAAAAATCACACCAAAAAAATCAAGCATTTTCAATAGAGGGAAAAGGTAAATGAATGGTGGGAGATGAATTTTCAACATGTAGTTCCCGTAGATATCATTGGAGAGACTCCATTGTCATTTTATATACATTTCCACCAAGTTACTGGAAAGAAACTCTTGATGATTATATCTTCAAGGTCGAGATTTTGGCCATATATATTTATTTATTTAGGGTTCTATTTCAATCTTGATCTTGCTTGAAGAAAATTTCCTTTACCTAGGTTTTCATTACCATTTCCATTTTTCTTGAAGAAATCTTAGTTTACCTAGCATTTCATTATGAATTTTGATTTTGGTTGAAGAAAGTTCCAGTTTATTTAATGTCTCATTTGATTTATTGACAAAAATATAATATGATTTTGTATGTGTCATTACAGAGTGAAGAAAGAGGCAAGCCACTCACTCCCACCTCAGCTTGAAGAGTAGAAAAGAGGCTCACCAAGATCGTCATGATGCATAAATATTTAAACTGGGTATGTGATTTGTATGGCTACGACAATGTGGGGTTTCAATTGTTGAGATCTATGGTCTCTATGGTCTCTATCAATCGCACAGTTACAATTTTTCTTGAGCATTGTCATTGTTTTGAAAATATTCCTTAAATTTATTGTCATAAAATAGTGGGGGCACATCACCTGGTGAATATTAGGGCTGAAACATTTTACCCATATGCCTATTTTTGAAATGTGAAATTTGCAAACATATTATAATTTATTCTAGATGCCATATGATGGGGAATCATGTCATAGTATGGTACAAATCTTGCTGAAAATGCATTCACTATCAGTGATAATGAGCAATGCCCGCTTGTGTATACAAGTACCCCTAAAGGTTAAATTCAGGATACCATAATCACTGAATCTAATAACATTTGGAGAATTTTTAAGTTTGAGACATTTTTAACAATAACATCAAAAATCCAAATTATTACTGATATACCATTAACTATGAATCTAGACCATGACATATTTTTCATATAATTTTGCTTCTGGATTCAATGGTAAAAACTTGCACACTGTTGAATCTAGAAGGAAAATTATATAATTGATTATGGACTGTGGATAGCTAATCTCTTTAATATTTATTGTCACTACACTACATTAGTTATTTTTAAAATTAATCAACAAAAAAACAAGGGTGCTAACCCTTACAAGACCACAGCTTGATGACCTAAAAACTAACAGAACACTAACAGTAGAGTAACATCAAACTACCAAGAGAAAAGTCATTGGTAAGAAACCATAGACAAATTGGACAAACAGACTATCAAGTATTATTCCTTGGCATAGAACCCAAGATTACAGACCAATCAAAAAATAGACTCCCCAGGGGCAATAAATGGCAAGAACCAAAGCTAGCCAGAAGTTAAACATTGAGGAGGAATTTTATGTCACAACCCAACTAGTACAACACATGGGTCTAGTAATTCGTAAGAAACTTGAATCCTTGTAGTTTCCTTCCACTTCTCCATCCTCACCAAGGGTCTTCTTCTGTAGAAGACATACAAAAGTAGCAGAGCTATGCATAACCTAAATACTAAACTTGGAAACACTCCCATCTTTCTTTCCCTCTCAAGCAATTTGGTTTTCAATTTTCCCACCACACTCTTCAGATTGGCCAACTCATGTACAGTATTCATACAGCCTTCACAAACCAAGTTGGGATTGGTAGGGTTGGCATTTACTTCCCTAGGCATCACATCCCCAGTGAGGTCTATGGGCTCCTCTTTCATAGTGTCCAAGATATGGGTGGAGTTGTCATGAAATAGTGGGGGCACATCACCTAGTAAATATTAGGGTTGAAACATTTCAGGGCCCCACCTTACTCTTCTCTATCAACCTACTTTTATGATAGGAAATTAAATCACTATATATCCTTGGAAATGGTTATCTATTCCAAAGACTGGTGGCAGAACCAAAAACCCAAAAGCCATGTATATGTGATATTTAAAAGTCAAAATATACACATAAAACTTTTTCCATGTAAAAATCACATTTGTAATGAATCGGTTTTACTAGTTCAATAGTTGAACGTTGATAATGCAATAGACTGAACTACAACTCATGTTACTCCAAAAAAGGAGTGTCACAGGAAGAACAAGCTTAAAGTGAAGGAAGAAAGCTGAAAATTGAGTACCAATCTTAAGCTTGAAGGAGATTTTCATTCTCATCTGGATACAAAGTTAACAAAATCTCCCATAGACTCAATAAAATCCCACAATAATGTCAGTTGAGAATAGAAATATGATGGCTTATAGGGTCTTCAACTTGCCCTATCCTAACTTGCATCAACTTCCCACACACTCTTCCTTGTAATGCATTCAAGATCCTTGATTGGATCCACACATCGAGTCTCCACAACTCAAATGCAATGCACCATCACTAAACTCTCATACTTTAATCCTCCTCCACTTTCTTATGACTGTCCTCACACATAATCCCACTAGACTCTTGATTGAGGCTAACACTCACCCTTTGGATTCCCCTACACCCAAACACCAATGAGACCCCTTACTTCTTGATTCAAAAAACTCCATCCTTGACCCTCTTTGGTCTATCAAAACAAATACTACTTACTATCTTAAAAGGCAGTAACTCTACCACCTATGACTCCACTCTTAAGACATCCATCTAAATCATTCCCCCAAGCATTTTGTCTTTGTCTCTTACCATAAAAAAACCTTAACAACCTTATAGGATCTCTAGGCTATGTCCACTATCCCTTATCCCAACATTTCACCACCCATTAACCACTCTTAACAAAAACCAAAACAAATTACCTTCTTGTTGTCTTCTTTGACATATCCATACTCAAATATCCATAATGTTTGAACCCAAGAAAAATTATTTGATCTCTCCATTGAGAATATTCTAAAATTTATTGTACAAAACATATCCAAAATTAAGAAAAATCTAATAGTTGAGTGATGAGATATTGCCCCCGCATCAGGACTGCATTTTTTGAGATAGCAAATTCCACACTGTGACTAATTGAGTCACTTTCTTATCATCAAATCACATGCCAAATTAATGCATTCTCCTCTGCAACCAACAAGGGGTACTTTATAACATGTCCTCTATCATCTCCCCACATGAAGAGCACTTATTAAATGTTGAACTCAAGATAAATCACATTGTTTCCTCTCTCGGGTCAACATAGAAGAGGGTTTTGAATGTTTTAACTAAAATAAAGACAACTTCTTCTATACAACACCAAATTGATTGATTACAATGCTAAAAGATAGATAATTCATTTCCCTAATATCTCCAACCAATAAGAACTCAAGGCAAATACATTTAGATGGAATAAAAATGCAAATACAGTGACTGTGTTTGGAAAATTAGAGAAAATACTATTTAAGACTCTGTAGTGTGAGATCTTGCCAAGTCAAGAAAATCCATGGAACCTTTTCTAAAATGAGACATGGAAAAATTGAGTAAATAAGAAGAAATTAGAGTTTGGACATACAAGTTTGGCCATGTTATCAACCTCCCTAGGAAGATGCATAAATGCAGAGAATATCAAGGACTCTTTTATAGTTAGCTGTGGAGAATGTATATCATTCTATTCACAATAACCAGAAATCCGGGCAAAGATCTCTTGCCTTTTAGGAAATCCAAAGATTCTTATGTCCCCTTCAGTATATCCACTCATCTTCCTTCTAGCCAATACATCCATAAGTTTTGTCTTTCCAGCCCCACTAACTCCCATCAAAGCTGTAAGAACCCCTAGTCTAAACACTCCAATCACATCTTGTAGCAGTTGAAGTCTTTTATCAGTCACACCTTGTTGAGTCATTTCCTACAAAACTTTCAAGGACATCAGATGCCATATAGCCTCAAATATAAGTCACAATAAAAGAAATCAGACAATGGCATCCAAGCTATAAGCTTCATTTGTACCTGAGGCATGTCAACAACGTAGTGGACATCACTAAAAGACATTGTTAATGGTTTGAATGGAAGAATCATCCCTTGCTTTAGAGAACCAAATGTTGCTGCTTCTAAATCTATTTGATCTGCTCCATGGTTTCCAAACACATGCCTCAATCTACTTACATCTATTTATGCTATGCATACATGTGCTGCTAAGCATTTTATGATTATGTTAGGATTTATAGAATAATAATACAACATTTTATTCACATCATTGGAAGGTTCAATAGGACCTGTGGTATTGAGTGATGTACTATAGGATTTACCATTTACACAAAATGTCTACATCTTGTGTTCCATTTTAGGCAATAGTATGTATGGGATGCAATAAATTTATACATGTAAATCATCAATATTCCAAATATGTATCTGAAGAGATAAAGGTCCTCTTTTCCCTGTAATATATCTTGTCCAAAGAATGTCTATTTCCCTGTGAGTGACTTTGCCTCCTATTTATTTTCTACACTTTATAGACTATTGTGTAGCTGGTGGATTTTGATCATTAAGATATGGGTAGTGAATAATGAGTGAATTAAATTGAGATGAAGGATTTATCTTACTTGCATTATTTTCTGAGTCTTTTGATGAGAAGTGCTCCAATTTTTTATCTTTGGCCCATGATGAAAACACTTGGGGTTCTTTATGTGCCATATTGTCATACTAGGCACCTTGTTGTTTGGCAATGCTTTCTCTAGGCAAAACAGGTTGAGGTTTCCTAGGAGCTTTACACCAATATGATAATTGGTCAATATGCAGGAAACAACATATTTTCTAAGAAAAATGAATATGAAAAATATATGCATTGACACAGACATCTTACGATTTATGTATGTGAGGACTATTGTGTATAGAATATTGAAGACTGATATAAACCCCAACAAAGCAACAACCCCTATCCAATACCAGTAGCCTCTCTAAAATACTTGGCGGCTTTTGAGTACTTCAAGACCTAATATCAATTTTCCATTAATGCTCTGCAGCCAATTATTGATTCAGAATAGAGAGTATTTAAGTGGCATCCAACATTGGTTGGTACCTCCAAACAGATTCATTCATGGAAAATTAAAGTAAAAATTTAGACTGGACCTTTGAATTAAAAATGACTACAGATTAAGCATGCATGGAATATAAAAATCTTACTTTATTCCATCTTGGAGCAAGCATCCCATTTACCACTAGGGCATTCTATCCATACATCATTGGTGAGGACCAATAGCCCCAGGTCCACCACTTGGAAATCTTCTCTGCAAAGAAAAGGTCATGAAGATTATAATAATATGCTACAACCTTCTTCAGATACCTTGGAGATGCCGTAGACACTCCTTATTCTAGAGAGAAATCTCTTGACAATCTCATTGATGCTTTTTTTTGTCATTAATCAATAGAACTACAATTTAGTTAATTCATTTGAATACAATGGAAACGAACATGATGAATAACATACCTCGAGGAATAATAAAGCCTCCAAGCATGAAAATAGATAACAAGGCAAAATTTGATAAACTATTGGATACTATTTTTGTCCTGCAAATTGCTGCCAATAACCGAAACAGAGAAGCTGACATCTGATTTACAAGAGAGACAGTATAAGTAATTGCCTGAAAAACCTACACGACTAATGACAGTGATAGATGAAGAGAAGAGAATAGCATGATCTATTCCCACCATATGTTTTAAGAACCCAAAGACCCCCAAAATTACTAGTGTACATACATGTCACATCATAATATCAAGGGTATCTACGTACACTGTAGAAATCATTATGATGGAAACTCCAAATGAGTACCTGTTGGCTTCAGGAGGTTATGAGGTAAGGTTTTTCTCCATAAAAATTGATAGCAAATAATTATCTCAATTTTAAGATTACCTTGTACTCTTTGTTGTTGATGTTACTTTAGTTGATTCCAGAAATTTTTATTACTTTGATTTTGTAATATAACCAAACAATTTCTTACGGAACAAAACTTGCTGTACTTGCAGATATTGAGTGATCCTGTGCAGCGAAAGGTCTATGATGAAATACATGGGTATTCTTTGGCAACAATTAATCCCTTTTTGGACGATTCTCAACCAATGGACCATGTATTTGTTGATGAATTCAATTGTATAGGTAAAACATTATTAATTTTTTAGAAGATATATGTGATAATGTTGTAGTTTTTTAAAAAAAGGATCAGATGGTACTAAACTTGTCCATCATTGAGGTCATTTGGATTTTGTTGTATATCTCATTTAGAAGGATTTCTTCATGCATGCCATTAGGAAACAAACTTTCATGTGGCAACTAACTAATATAAATAGTAAAAGAACAGGATAGTAAAACATGGACGCAAAATTCAAACTCAAAGAATCATAAGATCACAATCCTGTAACGTAGTAGACCATCTGAAATTGTTACCTATTTTTGAGGGATTGAAAACTTGTTAAGAACATTCTAGTATTTTATTAAGTTGTTGAATGCTATCCACAGGTTGTAAAAATTGCGCAAATATTGCTTGTGAAATATTTAACATTGAAGAAGATTTTGGCCGGGCAAGAGCAGTCTGTCAATCAGGAAATCTTGACTTAGTTCAACAGGCTATTGATTCCTGGTATGTTTAACATCTTAGTTGCTTTTGGTTCCATGTTTGTTGGTTCCAGGATCTAGTATGCATTTGGCCTATCTAGATATTACTCCATTATAAATTCATTTAGCTATTTTATAAATGGTTTTAAAATACTTCCTATTGAGATTTGGTTCTAGTTAAATTTTGATTATTTGTTTTGAGTGTTTCATTCATATCACTGTAAGTCAATGTTCAGTTATCTTATAGGTAAGGCCTGTTCTGTTACATGGTTTATTCTAGTTTTTTATTTATTTTTGGTCAAAATCTTCGATGCTGCCTGGCATAACTGGAATTGAATCAATACATATTTTGTTTTTATTATTTGTTTCTCTTTTACTTTGGCAAGGCCCTTGCAGTCTTGTCTTTCTTAATTATTTAAGAAACCTGTTAAGGATTATATACATAAATAAGGGATACAACATTACATAGATAAGAAAAATTTGTTGTAAATTAATGCTCACAAGAGATGCCGAAAGAGTCTTTTTCAAGTTAGGCTTGTATTGAGAACTCCATGGGTGAGGACTATTAACAAGGAAAATTATTAGATACTAATCTCATATTTAAACAAGCTTTCATGTATAGTCTTTAATATATAGAAGGAATTGCGCTTGAAAGATGCCATTCTCTAGCAAAGCAGGCCTTAAAGATTTCTGTTTTGGGGACAGAGTGTCTATTAAGTACCAGAGCTGCTTTGTGGCTTTTCTTTTTGTCTAATGGCGTTGATAATTCATTGGAAAGATAGGAACCCACATGAAAGGTTTTGAACATATTTGTGGATTCCTTAACAGAGACAAAGTGATATGGCGTCATCTTGTTAGCTCAATACTGCTGCTGATCTTTCGCTGAAGTTACCTGCAAGTTAAGTGAGGTAATTTTCATATGGAAAGATTCTCTAGGATTGTACTTTGCATCTCTTATATTTCCAATATTATAGTCCAATTTGGTATCTGTTCAATTCTAAGTGTTGACACGCAAGTCTGTTTCAAGTTATTATTTATTTTGAGTATTTAGTTGTCTGGAACTACTACTGTAGGTGGTTTATTTTATTTTTATTTTTATTATTATTATTATTATTTTTTCCAGATCAGTTGGAGATCCTTCCTGCCATGGTAGGTTGAGAGGTACAATATCCAAGTGTTCTTGGAGAGCCATTACATGGAGAGGCACAATCATCAACTTTCCTTGATTTTGTATATATTTTAGCAGTTTTTATTAGCATAAAATAGTAAACATGCTTTGTTTAGATGTTTGATTCGCTTTGATTCACTTCTATTTTCTTGACAAACAAGTTTTATGGTTCCAAAAGTTTGACTGCAGAATTATAATGTTTTTGTCCCATTATTATGAGGAAGGGAAAATGATTCTCCATTTTTTATAGTACAACTCAATTCTCTTGTAATGTATAGTTTATTTTCGTATGAAATCATTTTTCTAGTATAGCAAAATATTTAATATAATGTCATCTACTATAGCCAATTTTTAGTGCAATTGCACTATTCTTCCTTTACTACAAGAAAAAGTATTTTTAGGACCTCACGTGTTTCTTTCTTCCTATGGTTCTTGCTGGCCTTAGTAGTTTTAGGGATTCCTCTATATTTATGGTAGCACAAAGTGTCCTTGGATGATGTGGGTAGGGATGTGAAAATTGCAAAGGTCTTAAATTTTAATAGTAATTATTTGTGTATTTGTTATTTGGACACTCTAGCCCATTGTTTCACTTCATACTTCAACAAAAAGTACTATCATATACACTCGTTCATGTTTGTTCACATATTAATTGCTTATAAACGTAGAGTTGCAGATTTTGCTTAGGCTTTGTCTTAGGGATTAGGAGCTTTTTTTTGGTAGAACTATAGCCCACCTAGATAGAATGAGAGTGTTTTTTATTTAAGGTCTGGTCTCTTGTTTAACTATAAAATTATATATATCTGATCCATAGAAAGTCAAAAATAAGAAATTGGTCTTTTAAACTTCTTTTTCAGTCTTCTTTGTTTGAGATTTTTAGTGTGCTTGATCATTACCTATCTAATCTAATGTGGTATTTTATTTTTTTTGTAAAATTCTATTGATAAACTCAAAGAAGGGGATAAAGTTATTGTGTTAGATCCATATGATGGTGTTGTTATGGGTATCGGGAGGATTCACTCCTTGTCTATTGTACATGGAGTCAACTTGAAAGGAATTGAAGATGAAAATGTACACATTTTAAAAGTCACAAGTAACTTACCCCTTTCTTATGAAGACAAAACAAATGGAGCTATTTGTTTGAAAAAGAAAGAGGGAACCTTCACATGGCGGCCACTAAAGTATTCGGCGAAAATGACATACTTGATCAACAAGTTTATAATGTGTTATTTGCTAGAAATTATGGGTCACTGCTTTATATTACAATATTTTCAATGTGTTGTTTAGAGATTTTAATCATCAAGGTGTATTTGAAAGAGTTGGAAACTCTTAGACAACTTTGACATTTTTTATTATATTTATGTATATACTCTTTAGACAACTTTGACATTATAATTTGATATATATTTGCATTAATTTTTCTTATTGGAGATTACCTTTATTTATCATCATGATGTTCAATCTAATTTTTAATTCTAGTCTGTTGCAACTTGTTCATGTGTAATACTTTTATTTTCTTTTATGATTTAGTTCAAGTCTAATATTATGTTTTTTTTTGCATTTTAAAATTTATTAAATTATTCATTTCGTAACTACATTTACTACCAAATAACATAAATGACCAAATAAACTACCAAATGACCAAATAAATGATCAAATAAACTACCAAATGACCAAATAAATGACTAAATAAATGACCAAATAAATAACCAAATAAATGACCAAATGATCAAATAAATGACCAAATAAACTACCAAATGACCAAATAAATGACTAAATAAACCACCACATGACCAAATAAATGACTAAATATATGACCAAATCAATGACTAAAATAATTTAGTCATAAATTTGGTCATGAGATAAATGACCGGCAATAAACTACCACTGGTCACGTGACCAAATTTGGTCATTTATTTACAATTTTTGGTAATTTATTTGGTCATATATTATTATTTTTGTACCAGTGAAACATGTTTAAAAGCCAAATCTAACTCTAGGTATATTGCTCTAAAGACATTCTTGTTTATACTTGTGAAAAAGATCAAGAACATACACTTTAGTGTGGTTTTAGGTATATGATGCAAATTTGACGTATGTGTTGGGTTTGTATTTTATTTTCAAGCAAGAATATTCTGCGGATCTGATCTTAAATTTTTTTTAAATTCTAGAATTTACAACCTGGTCATCAAAGTGTCGCTTGCACACAAAGAAAAACTGCTTATGCACAGTGAAATCATGCCTATGATTATTCAAGAAACACTTGTCAATGATGAATTCGCGCCTATGACATTTTAAGAAATGCTTGGAAAAAGTTAAGAAACACCTATCAACAAAGAAAAGCCACTTGCTGACCTACAAAGTGCCGCCTAGGCAAATTCCAGTAGCTGCATACCAAGTTTTAAGTCACGCCTGCACACAAGAAAGTGACACCCAAAAAAAAAGAAGGGAAAACAATGGATATTTCTTAGGGGTTTCAAAAAATTTTGATTTCATATTTAAGTACCCTTTTGGATGTTTTATCTATTCCAATATTCCACCTAGTTAGAAATCCTGGTTTTGAACAATTTTGAAAATTTTGTAAGGATTTGGCCATAAGCAAGTGAGATAAATCCTATTTCCAAGAGCTTTTATGCTCATGCCAGCTTTCACTCAATTGTATTATGTAAAGAAAACCTTGCAAGAAGATGGAACTTATCTAAGGCAAGCACTTCCTTTTTTGAGTGACACTTTTACCTCCTCAAAAATACCACAAGAACCCATCCAAGAGGTAGAAACCAACATGATTTATTTTGGTAACTCAGGTTTAGATCAAACCAACAAAGGTAACCATGGTAATAATAACAATGGAGGAGGTATTGACCCAAACAATCCAGGGTCAAATAACAACAATGGAGGAGGAATAGACCCTAACAATCAAGGGTTATACAACACTAACAATGGGGGCAATAGTGAACCAACTGCTAAAGATGCAACTGATGAAAAGGTTAATGAAGCCATACAAAGCCCATACTTCATGAAGCTCATGGAAAAAGCATTAGAAAGAGATAAGGAGAAGTATTTTCTAGACTTAGCCCAAAAAGGTCTTAAACTCCCTCATGACTATGATGTCAATCAACTTAAGAAAGAGAAAGTTGATGATAATCTGATTGATATCATGAACAAGCAATTTAAGTTATTCCAAATGCAATTGGACACAATAAAGTAAAGTGGGGCTCCAAAACCCTTTTCAATAGAAGCATTGTGTCCTTTCCCATTTTACAAGAGTTTAATCATGATACCATTCCCTAGCAATGTGGTCTTTCCTAAGTATGACAAATACGAAGGAGCATCTGATCCCCAAGATCATTTAAGGGAATTTTGTGCATTAAGCTTGGAGTTCATGCATGACACTACTTATTTAATGAGGTTGTTTCCTAGAGGTTTGGGAGGCATGGCCATGAACTGGTTTTCAAAATTACCTTCGGGCATCCAAACTTTTGAAGAGTTGGCTTCTAAATTTGTAACACATTATTCATATAATATCAAACATGAAGTTACAATGATTACCTTATGCAACACCAAGCAAAGAGAGGGAGAAGGATTCCTACTTTTCTTACAAAGATGGAGGGTAGTATTTGCTAGATACCCTTGAAGTGCACTAGAAAAGGAAAAGATGGACATCTTTATAAACAAATTGAGTAATGAAATGAACTATCGGTTAAGGATGCAATGTCCTAAGTCTTTTCAAGATCTTATTGAAAATGGAGTGACTATGGAGGATGTATTGGTTAAAAGTGGAGAATTAAAAAATTACAAGGATAACAAGAATCACAACAACAAAGCTATGGTAAATGATGGGTATGTTGACTCTAATAATTTGAAAGTCACTCCTTTTACCCTCACGAGAACAACTACTCAAGTGAATAATGAAAATCAAGTTCCCAAAGTGCCTTTTAACAACAATACCAATAATAACAACTTTGGGAACAATCAAGGGGCTAACAAGTCTAAGCAATTATTTGCACCATCTCCCAAGAGGACATTCACACCTTTGGGTGAACCCCTTGAGAATGCATTGAGAACTCTCATTGCTAATAAGATTATTGATTTACCTATAGCTCAACCATATGAACCACAAAAAAAGCCCATTGGTGGAGTGAGTCTAGTCATTGTGAGTATCACAGAAATAGAGGACATACAACAAATGATTGCTTGCAGTTGAAAAATGTGGTACAAGATTTGATTGACAATGGTGTGATCAAGATAGAAGGGCCTCCAAAAAATAAAGATCACATGGTATTTAAGCAACCTTTCTATAACCATGAGAAGGGTGAATCTTCCAATTCAAATAAACAAGGCAGCAATAATGTCAATTTTGCTCATCATTATGATAACACCATCAATACATTATCCAGACATGATCATGGTGTCAATGTTGTTGTAATCAAGGAACAACCGAAAGAGGAAACATCTTATGTTATTAATAGGGGGCAAAATTCAAGGATTACCCTACAAGGTGCTGATCCTAAACCTATTGGTCCTACACAATCAAGTATTTTGGCTAAGAAATCATCTACAACAACAAAGTCACATAATTTGGTGGACCAATTACAAAAGACTCCAGCTCAAATCTCTATCTTGGAGTTGTTAAAATTATCTCCAAATCACAAGGAGATCTTGGAACAAGCCCTATTGGGGACTAATGTTCCTATTAACTTGGAGGAAGAAAAGTTTCAAAACATGGTGGGACACCTCATTGCACCACATTGTCTTTCATTTCCCGATCAAGATGATATGTCCATTACTCATCCTCAAAATTTTCCATTGCATATAAAAGTCCTCTTTCAAAGACATAGGGTTAAGAGAGTTCTCATAGATGGTGGAGCTGGTCTTAATATTTTTACTTTAAGCCTTGTCAAGTCCTTAGGTTTATCCAAATCTTCTATTGATCCTAAGAAGCAAATTACCATTAAAGCTTATGATGAGGAGGAGAGATCTTCAAAAGGAATGATTATCTTACCTATTCGAGTTGGGCGCATAAAAAAGGACACCATATGACAAGTCCTAGACATGAAGTTAACTTATAACATCTTATTAGGGAGGCCATGGATACATGAGATGCAAGAGGTTCCTTCTATATACCATCAATGTATCAAATTTCCGTATATGGGAGAAGAAATCATAATTGGAGGGGATTCCAATCCTTTTCAATATTGCAGCACATTGAAGCCTCTTCATGAATTATTTATTCCTCATAATAGCGAAGGGATTCTTCCAAATACTACCATTGAAGAAACTAAAGGTGATGATCCTAAGTTAGCATCAAATGTTACCTCTACATCAAACCCTATTCAAACTAACTCAACTACATCGACTAAGGGAAAGGAAAAAGTGAGTTATGAGGGTCCAAGTTCAAATGAGAATTCAAGAAAAATGTCCACATCAGAGGTGGAACTTTATAAAAATGCTAAAGAGGAGAGAGAAAGCCAAAGAAGAAAAATATAAACAAATGATTGATATGATGCACAAGTTTGAAAAACAATGTAGAATCGGTTCTAAAGGAGTAGGAGAATATTCTGTTTCTCTATTTGATTTACCCACTTCCCAAAAAACACATGGAAAACCTTCTAAGGAGCATCCTCCTCACAAATAAAACTCTCATTTTGTAAGAGAGAGTGACCAGTCAGCACTTTCAAGAAAGAAGACAATGAGGTTCTACAATGGCTTTACAAAGATGAAAGTAATACTTCAAATCTCGTAGAAAGAGTTCAACACATCAATATCAAAACTGACCAATATGGAAAGGGGTTTGAAATTATGCAAAAAATGGGGTAGAAGGGAAGAGGACCCTTAGGTATGAGAAATAGAGGTTTGCTTGAACCTATTGAACCTTCTTGGAGTTCAAAGGAAGAAAAATCAGGAATAGGTTATCAACACAAAGGGGAAAGTTCTAGCCCTATGCATGATTTTTATGAACAAGTGAATATGGTAAAGTCTGATATTGATAGTGATAATTCCAGAGAATATGAGTGGGATTCTTTATCCAAAGATTCTTTCCATGACAAAGAGATTGCCATAATACATTCTTATACTAATGTTTCTCAAGAACAAACTCAAGATAGAGAAGATTCGGAGATACTTCCTCTAGGGAAAGCGCACATTAATCAGCCATGGATAGGTGAACCTTGGGTACCTTCGTGGGAGGGTGATTTAAATGTTAGGTTTAACCCACATTTTTTCTTTCTCGTAGAAGTCTTATAGGACTCAAGTGAAGAAAACTTCAATCCTTCTTCCATGGATCATCTTGAGCAAGCTCATGTTATTGACCTTAATGATACAATGTATGAACCATCTAATGAAGTCATGTCCTTAAACCAAGCCAATGAAAACTTTCCAATTGAATCTTTATCTTTAATGCATCCTGAGCTTATTGATTGGGACTTAACCGAACCAAGTGATTTACTATACTTTCCCAATGACCAAGAAATGACACAATACCTAAATGTGGTTGAGACCTCTTTCACCGAAGAGTTTAATCCAAACATGATGAGAAAGGTATGGGTCCAACCTCTTAATCCAAATGAAAAAATTAAAAAAAGTAAAAAATTGAAGAGTTCTAGTGGTGAAAACCACCATGTGGCAGTACTAGAACCAAAAAAAGTAAAGATAAAGGATGTTTCTGACAGTGAAAACCCAAATGTGGCACCTAAGGAAGAGAGGTTGGATACCTTACAAGCACATGAAGAAGAAAGATCACCAATTCTTATAGAGCCAACAAAGAAAGCCAATATTGGAACCGAATTGGAGCCCAAATTCATAAATTTAGCAGCTTCACTTACACCATTAGAGAGAAATGATTTCATCACATTTTTCCAAGAAAATCAAGTGAATTATTTATGGTCCTATGCTGACATGTCAGAATTAGATCCAAACTTCATCATGCATCACTTGAATGTCAAACCAGGGGTTAAACCTGTCAAGTAGAAATTGAGGAAAATGCATCCACAGATAGCTCTTCAAGTTAAAGCAGAATTGGAGAAATTGTTAAAGGTGGTATACTTAAGAGAAATTGCTTATGCGGAATGGATATCAAATATTGTACCAGTTACCAAGCACATCAAATCCATTTGCGTATGTATGGACTTTCAGGATCTTAATCTTGCATGTCCCAAAGATGACTTCCCACTACCAAGTATAGATGCAATAGTGGACTTAATAGCTGGTCACTCCATGTTTTCATTGATGGATGGTTTTAGTGGATACAACCAAATTAAGATTGCACCCGAAGATCAAGAAAAGACAGCCTTCACATGCCCTTGGGGAACTTTTTGTTGGAATGTAATGCCTTTCGACCTCAAAAATGATATGATATGATGCACACTTTCTTAGAAGACTATGTGGATGATATATTGGCTAAGTCACATCAAAGAGAGGATCATTTACAAATTTTGGAGAAGATATTTACACACTTGGAACAATTCAAAGTAAGGCTTAATCCAAAAAAATGTGCCTTTGGTGTTCAATTTGGGAAATTATTAGGATACATAGTTTCAGCAAAAGGCATTGAAGTGGATCCCAAAAAGGTTCAAGCCATCATGGACATGGAAATTCCTAGAAACATTAGCCAAATGAGGTCTCTTCAATGAAAAATTCAATCAATAAGAAGGTTCATTTCTCAACTAGTTGAAAAGTGTCACTCATTCACTAGATTGCTACATAAAGACACCATTTTTACATGGGATGAAGAATGTGAAAAGGAATTTACTTTGTTGAAGACTTAATCAATCCACCAATTCTAATGCCTCCTATCAAAGGAAAACCATTTCTCTTGTATGTATCAGCAACCGAGAGGTCTTTAGGAGTTCTTTTGGCACAAGAAGATGATCAAGGAAAAGAGAGAGCTATCTATTATTTGAGCCAAACATTGATTAAGTATGAATTAAAATAAAGCTTCATGGAAAGTGCATGGCTAGCTATTGTTTTTACTTCTCAAAAATTGAGACACTACATGTTGATACACAAAGTGAAGCTCATTGCAAAGATTGACCCTTTGAAATACTTGCTTAGCAAAACTGCCTTAATAGGAAGAATAACAAAATGGGTCATGGGGTTAAGTGAGTTAGATATTGAATATGTGGATAGAAAGGCCATTAAAGGAAAACTAATAGCAGATCACTAAGCTAAAAATCCATTGGTTTCTACACATCCCATTCAAGTGGAGTTTCCTAATGCAACAATTGTCAACATAGAAGCTAAGACATGGAAATTTTACTTTGATGGATCATAAACACAAGGAGGTTCCGGAGCTGTCATATTGTTGATTACCCCTCAAGGGTATACTATTCCTAAATCATACAAGCTCTTATTCCCATGTACCAACAACATAGCTGAGTATGAAGCTTTAGTCATTGGTATCAAGATGGCTTTAGAATGGAATATTACCGAGCTACAAGTGTATGGTGATTCTCAATTAGTGATCAATCAAGTCAACAATGAGTACAAAACAAAAGATAAAAAGTTAATGCCTTCCAAGACAATGATTGATGCTTGGAAAAAATAATTTGTGTTGATAACTTTTGAGAAAATTACAAGAGAGAAGAATAGAGTTGCTTATGCGATGACTACCTTGGCTTCATTACTCCAAAAGCCTAATCAAAATGAAAGGTACAAATTCTTGGTGGAAGAGTTAGCAAAACTGACATTTGACCTTCCTGATACCCAAATTATTGCTTTACTTAATGGACATGAATCACCTTGGTACGACCCTATCTATAGATACCTTAAAGACCAAGTACTACCCTTAAACCAATCCCGAGCCCAAAAATGACACTTCATCAGATAATCAGCTCGTTATATTATCCTTTCTGACACATTATATCGTAAGGATCTTGATGAAACTTTAATTCGATGTCTAGAAGAAGAAGAGTCTAAGGTAGCTTTACATGAGGTCTATGAGGGTTTTTGTGGGTCACACTCAAGTGGGTTAAAGTTAGCTAAGAAGATCCTTCGCATGGGGTATTTTTGGAAAACCTTAGAAAAAGACGCTTGTCACTTTGTTAAGATATGCACAAAATGTCAATATCATGGTGATATGATACATGCACCAGCACAAGAACTACACCCTTTTGTTACACCTTGGCCATTTTATCAATGGGGATTTGACTTGATTGGTGTGATTTATCCACCTTCTTCCAATGGGCACAAATACATTATCATGACTACAAAATACTTCACTAAATGGGTAGAGGTCATTCCTTTGATCACTGCTACAGGAAAACAAATCTCTATGTTCATCCTTAATCACATCATTTGTAGATATGGTATTCCTCGTGCCATAACTACCGACAATGGAAAACAATTCAACAACAAAGATGTGGATGAGCTTTTTGATACTTTTCATATTACACATCACTCTTCTTCCATTTATTATCCACAAGGAAATGGACAAGCTGAGGCTAATAATAAGAATATCTTTAAAATATTGAAGAGATCGGTGAATAAATCAGGAAGAGATTGGCACGTACAAATAAACTTGGCTTTGTGGACTCATAGAACTAGTATCCAAACACCTACAGGAGGCACACCATATTCATTGGTTTATGGAGCCAAAGTCATTTTACCTTTGGAGGTTGAAATCACATCCCTAAGAGTATCATTGCAAGGATTAATAACGGATGAGGATTATAGGGTTTCCCAATTTCAACATTGAAATTATTAGAGGAACATCAAGCACAAGCTTACAAGCATTTGAAAGTTTACCAAAATAGGATTTCAAGGAACTATAAAAAACACATTAAACCAAGAGTCTTTCAAGTGGCTGATTTAGTGCTAAGGGAGAACCCTAAAAATCCAGTAGAAAGGGAAAAGAAGGGTAAGTGGGAAGCAAATTGGCTTGGTCCTTTTGTCATTGTTTCTTCATTTGGAACAGGAACTTACAAATTAGCCAATTGTGATGTGGAAGAATTACAAGAGCCCATTAATAGCATCCATTTAAAGAGGTTTCATACCTAATTAGATGAGAGAGTATCAGAAGAAAGAGTATCAGAAGAAAGAGTATCAGACGAGGGTGTATTCGATGACTCAAGCATCACTTTTGTACATGAGAAAATTAAAAAAAAAGTTGAAAATTTTGAAAAATAGAAAAAATAGAAAAAAAAATGAAAAAAGAAAAAGAAAAAAAAGTGCCTTGGTGAAAACCTAGCAATTAGGCACCTTGGTAGCAAAAAAAAAATGAAAAAGAGAAAAAAGAAAAAAAAAGCAATAAACCCAAAAGGTGAAAACTTGGCAATCAAGCACCTTTTGTTCCCTTAAGTCTTTCCTAGTTGCATGTGTACATAGTGCATTTCCATCATCTCACTTGTAAATCTTCATTGCATCTGTCATTTGTGCATAGTCATACTAAAACCTTTCAGCTGCATTGTTGCATTTCCTATTGCCCTAAGTTTGTTACATGATCACATTTATCACTTGGGAGCAGGAAAGGATTGGATTTCTGGTACAAGCGGATTCAATAGTGCTACTTTCGGTCACACATCAGAAGGACTTATCAGAGCTTCAGAAGAGAGAGATTTTGTTGAACCTTTGATGGATATCATTGTTCACAACCAAGTATTTTGATCCTACAACTTGATCCTTGAGCCTTCATTGACTTTATTATTCAGGATTAAAAATTGACATCACTTAAATGATCAGAATGTTTTGAAATTCTTTTTGAAAATGTTGATACATTGCAAAACACTTGAAGCTTTTTTATGATCTTTATTGGCTTTTATCATGTCTTTTTAGCTAATCGAGGATGTTTCGACTAGATTGGCGATGATGGAGACATGATATTTTTTCTTGCCTTTGAGTGACTATCTCGAGGGAGATCCAACAACTTATGTGAATTTGTCTAACAACATGGTCATCAAAGAACCATCAAGGACTTTCATATAGGATGGAGGGTTGACCTTTGTTTGTTTATGCAAATAGATACCTTGGCTATTTAGATCTTCCATATATTAATAACCAAATCCAATTCCAACATTGAATCCGTTGAAACCGGTATTCATACTCCCATAGTTGGTTATTCAACTAGTGAGGGTTGTACTAGTTTCCTAAAAGGTTACCAAAAGTGATATAAAGTAGTATTCATATCATCATGATGTGGTCAGTGATGGTTGTACTTGGTTTCTGGTCCCACAATGCTCAATGATGAAAATATTTCTCTTTTGTAGTTCTTTCACAAAAAGCTAGTGACAATTAGTTGCATTGTAGTGCATTTGCATTTTCATGTTAGATTAAGTGTATTGGTTTGTAGTTATTTTTCCAAGTGAAAGGGGGTTCAATTTATTATCTTGATCAATCATTAAGGGGGGTTCAATTAAACATCTACTCCTTGGTTCAAATCAATAATGTGAGATTATCTTTTGTATTCATAGCATTACTCATTATTCATTATCCTTATATCTGAAAGAGAAAAGAGAAAAATATTCATTAACCATTATTCATTTGCATACATTTAGTTAAGCATTAAATTTTAAGAGTTGCATGCTTGGCCAAATAATAGTATCAGAAACCCATAGCAATGGACTGCCTATTTATGAATTGGACACCCTAAATGATTTCTAAATGAATTATTTGGTCTCATTTAATTATCGACCAAGGACGTAAACTTGGAATGGCATTTGCAAAGTATATGCTTCAAACCTTCACAATCTAAGGCTATCTATGAAATTCAAATGCTTATGCTTCAGGAAAACTATGCTAGAACTTGGTAAATGAATTTATTCTAATGAAGTAGGGAATCACAGCTAGGAATTACTCTAACCACCCGTGCTACAAGAACAGGCTAACAATTCTGTTATTAGTAGCTATAGGAATAGCAGAGTTATAATTACTTCGAAATAAATAGGAAAATGAACTCTACACTAACAAAATAATTCACTCATCAAATGGGCCCCCTTGAATGAGTGAATAGGAAATACAATCAAGATAAAAGATATGAACTTGAGCTGAGCATTCTATTCACCCATAACAAAATGATTACACTTGACTGAAAATAGTATTGCAAGAGTTTTGTTATAAAAACTAGTTCATTCGACTAACTCCAAAAGAGTCACAACAGTCGATTATTTAAAAGGGAAACTACAACTATCACCTAAATCTATGATCACTTCATAAATGAGGATCAGTTACAACTCATAAACTCTTAGAAAAGAAACATTATTGAACATGAATAAATCTCCAGGATATAGTATGTTAAGGGAACTAAATCTGTGCATCCCATGCAACAAAAAAATAATAATTGATTCACTTGCTTGCGAAGATTCTACAACCCACAGCTGGCTTTGATTACTCTGGTGCCACTATGTTGGTTCTTGAATGTCCACGATCAACACCTACAAAAAAATCAATGTGCGCACATCCAACCATATACACATATATCCTCATCATTAATATTATGAAATGGTGTAAGTTCTAATTAATACTCTTGCAAGTCCTATGGCTACATGAGGTAACTACCCAAAACATAGCTTAGGCAAGGAAACATTCATTAACATGTATAGCTACTGCATTTACCATTCCTGTCCATGAATTCAAGCAAATATTATGTCTTTAAAGTATCCACATTTCCATTTTATGTTTTCACATATATATAACATATACATAAAAAAACATAAGTTCATATGCTTTAAAACTATAAATTCATGTCTATGTGTAATTGACTGTTCTGAAAAGAGGATAAAAAGTACTAAGAAAGATGGCTATTTAGAAGACCATCATTCTCCCCAATTGAACTATTGTTGGTCCCCAACAATCATGAAATTCCAAATTCTGGCATGAACCCTTAAGTCACTAGCTATCCTCCGCCCAGACTCATCATTAACATAGTCAAAGTACCCATGATTTACTCTGAGTCTTTCCCATCACTGGAATTCGGTGGCCATATCATAATCAGCTGCACTATCATTTATTTCTAGCAATGGCTTCAGGAAGAGGGGAGGTTGAAACCTCAATGGAAACCAGTAATTAAGGAGTGTCCTTGCTAGCATAATGTACCATGGAACTCGTCTTGTAGAAAGGGTTTAATTCTATGGAGAGTGAGGTTCCCTTGACTTTAGATCATGTGACATCCTTATCCATCTTTTTCTGGAGGCACTGATTGCTATTGTAATATCACATGAAGAATGTTCGTCCCAGTCTATAAAAGCTTTCTCTCTAACTGGATAAATTTTACTAGCTCCACTTGAGTTTGATGCAACAAAAAACTAGTCTAGATATGTCTGCCTGGAATGCTGAACTTCAGGCCTCATCATCAAGGGAGCTATCATATCATTATTTCTATAAGGTGTAGCTTGATGCTCCCTACTTATTTCATTCTGCATCCAAGACATGACTACCCTTAACTGCACATCTCCTACATAGAGGAGTGAGTTCCACTCTGTATCATTAGGGACTGCCAAGTTATGCAGGTATAACTCACACAATAGGTTTTTCAAAGTTATTAGAGTAGATTGGAATGCATTATAAAATTCATGAGGAGTTGAGAGAGAGGGAATAATCCCTTCTACAATTCTTGTTAATTTGAAATTAACAAGTTGTTCTTTAAGGAATAATGCATACACCAGAGATGGTGATCTACATTCCATAAGCTCTGGAAAAAAATCCTGTAATTTGATCAATCCTTCTTTTCAACACCTCAATCTGATTTGATTTCTGCTCTATTTGAGAACCTTTCTCACTAATGACTCATTTCAATTTTTCCTTCTCTAATTACCATTGTGCCTTCTCCCACAACAACTGTTGATACAAATTAATCCCTGCAGCCAGGGGTGTAGACAAATCTGGTGGTGGTAAGGGTTCCTGATTGAGAATATCCACCCAACCAAATGGAAAGTGAGGAATTTTTATTGTTTTCTTTGGTGTAGAGGATTTTCCTTTCCACAAAACAATAGCTTTTACTACATTACTTTCCTCACTAACATCATTTGCTACCTTAGCCAGTGTTTCTAACCCATCTTGATTACTTTGTTCAGGCACTTCTTCAATAATTTTTGTTTCAAATTTAGGGGTTTCTTCAGAATTCATACAAATATCTAGCCCAACAGAGTTATTTACAAATTATTCTTCCTCCTCAAGATCCTCATCACTATCAATAAGTATGTAGTTAACACTAGGGTTAACTTCTATTTTTGGACTCTGGTTATTGAATGTAGTGTCACTGGTTGTAGTTTGATGAAACATTTCCTCTGAAGGGGACTTCTCTATGAATTTAGAAGACTCTAGGTTAACAACAAGAATAAGAGCCTCAATATCATTTTTGAAAAGCCTTTGACTTCTCCTCCTAGGGGGTGTGGATGAGCTCAGAGGACTCTTCCATTTTCTCTTGCTAGTGGCTACATCCTCTGTAGCCACTTCAGGAGGATTTTCTGAATTTTCTTCCCTAGGAGAATGTAAGGTTTCTTCAACATTGTCAGTATTAATACTAGGTTTCTACTCTAATATTTGTTCTTCTATCCTTTGTTTTACCCTTGTCCTTCCTAGATGCAGACCTAGTCCTTACAGATGGTGATGTTTTAGGGATATTGGTAGTTTCTTTAGTTTTATTTTTCTTCCTTTTAGAAGTGGAAGCACCAGCACTGTAAGCTCTTTTCCTAGTTGACCTAGAAATAGAAGGGGAAGCTTCAGGAATAGTTTTAGTCCTTTGAATAATTTTGCAAACCCTAGTGGATGTTTGTTCTCTCCGCCCAACACCTTGACCTCTAGGGCCGACCACTCTAGGTTCCACCTCATTTAATTTCAATAATTCTTCCCATGTCCCAACCATTTGTCTATTTAATTCTCTTTCTACAATTAGTTTTATCAAACAATGGTGCAAAATAACTGGTTGCTTCCTGACAAGACTAATAAAGCTTTCTCTTTCACAATGTTATATAGGAAGCTGGGAAGATTTATTGGTCTATTGTCATGCCGAAGATGACTGAGAATTTTGAAATGCAGAGCATGCAAATACTTGTAGCATCCCTCGCAGGTGAAGTATTGGATAATAAATGCAGCTGGTTGAATGAATTGTAGAGGCAAAGATAGTCACCAAGTACCTTGCTTCCTGTCGACGTCTAACTAGGGGTCTCCATGCAAAGTGAACTGAGCCCTCGCCATATGCAAGTCAAAATATTTCACCCATTTCTTGCCTTCCTGTGGCAAACTAGTCTCTTCAGCTACTACATCCTCTATAAATTCAATATTTAAGCCCTTGACCTCCACAAATCCATCCTTCAAGGTAGATAGAAATTGCAGAGCAATTTCTTCATCAAACCCCTTAAGACTTAAGCAATAATCCAACCATCCTCTTCTTCTAAACATTTCACAATTGGAGGTGTCACTTAACAAAACCCTGTGATGTACTAGCTCATGTTGTTGAAGGTCACCTCCCATTGTTACACTCATAAATTTTTAGAACTTGATATTTTCACAGAGCTCAAAAATGGTAAATCATAGAATTTGAAGTATTACGGCATAGGATGCTGCAATCAAAAAAGGTGGTGTACCAACTGCAACTTGCTTCATGAAATTAAAGATTTTTGCATGAAATCTAATGATATGTTTCTTGCATAACATCTCATAATAGCTCACTCGTGCCAAGGGCTGCCACCCCAAACACGTCATGTCATATCATTAAGAATTAAATTTAGCTTTTAATATCTTTAATTTCACTTTAGATGTGATGACGCAATAAGAAAAGGATAGATCAGGAAGACATGAAATAGACATCTCATAAAGACAAGAAACTTTAATTTTTACATGCTAATTTAAAATTTTGAAAATAGAATAGTTCCCCCCCCTAAATAAGTAATGGCATGGGTCCCACCAAGCCAGGATATGCAAGAGTAGATAATTAAAACAACACAAAATCCTAAAAAATAATGAATAAAAATAAAATATGTATGATTATTTATGGTACAAACTTGGAAGTGATGCAAGAAGAGTGTTTTGAAAGATTACATTTGCATTGATGAAGTGATGGGATGGAATGGGTGGGTGGAAGAGAGAGAAGATGCAATGAAATTTATTATGGAGAAATAATTCCACAAAATGTGAAATGTTTATTATGGTGTTCTTGAATGGAATCAAGAATTGATAGAGTGTTGGGTAGGAGACCTAGATTCTTTGGCTGTAGGAGTGTTTGCATCATCTATGCTTTGGAACTACTTTAGGAACTCATCACGACTGATAGGTTTGTTGTAGAGTTTTAGGTGATGCCCATTTACACGTAATTTGAATCTGATAGGATCAATGGTTGAAATTTGAATGGCTCCATTATCAAATACAAATATTATTTCATAAGGTCCAAGCCATATGGTGTGAAATTTTCTAGGTGTGTGCTGGTATCTTGAATCATACAATAGTGCCCAATCGCCCACAGAAAATTTATTATCACAGATGAAATTGTCATAAAAAAATTTTCTTTTTTGTTGTATCAACTTCGTATTGTGGAGGGGAGACTTCCTGAATTCATCCAATCCATTTAATTGCAGTAACCAGTCTTCTTGTGCTCTGGTGAGATCAATATCCAAATCCAAGGTTGTTCAAAGTGTTTTATGCTGAAACTCAATCAGCATGGAGGCCGATTTTCCATACACCAACTCAAAAGGAGTAAACCTTGTGGTGGTATTCCATGTTGTGCGGTAGGCCCATATGGCTTCAAGAAGGCATGTAGCCCAGTCCTTTTTGTGAACAACTGTCTTGGTTAAAATAGATTCTATCTCCTAGTTTTTGATTCCAGCCTAACCATTGGCCTGTGGATGATAGGGGGAAGATTTTCCATGGTGCACCATGTATTCCTACATCAAATCTGTAATAAGATTGGAGGTGAACTATGCTCCCTGATCTGTGACTATCTCCCTTGGTACTTCAAATCTGGTGAATATGCATTCATAGAGGAACTCAACAACTTTGTGATCTTTGGCATGTCTCATAGCTTTGGCTTCAACCCATTTGGTGGCATAGTCTGTACACACTAAGATGTATGACTTCCCATGACAGGAGGGTTCTATCAGTCCAACAAAGTCAATACCCCACTTTTCAAATGGCATGACAACTACCTGAAGTTGTAGGAGCATTTCATCAAACTTTTTGGGATGCCCCATACGCTGGCACCTATCACAATGCCTGGTATGCTTTGCTACATCTTTATGCAAAGTAGGCCAGTATTATCCAGTTGTCAAAATTTTATAGGTGGTCTGCTTTGCTAAAAAATGGCCACCACATGGTTTATCATGACATGCTCAGAGAATGTCATAAGTTTCATCCTCATGAACACATCTCCTAGTGACCTGGTCTAGTCCTATATAAAACATGAAGCCTGAGATCCAAGAGATGTTAAAACTCTTCTCAACAAATAGTCGGCACTGCTTAGGAGAGAAGTGAGATGGTGTTCTTCCTGTAACAAGGTAGTTGGTTAAGTCTATATACTATGGGCTAAAAGAATTAATAGGAAATAAGTGTTCATCAGGGAAGCTATCATTAATTGCTACAGGATCATCTGGTACTTGCAATCTTGACAAGAAATCGGCCACTACATTAGCCTTATCTAGTTTTTCTATTATCTTCACATCAAACTCCCGTATGAGGAGTAATCAATGTGCTAATCTACCACTAATGACACATTTATTCATTAAGTAATTGATGGTTGAATGATCAATATAAACAAATATTTCATAAATTGTGATGTAATGCCTAAATTTGTTTAGTGCATAGACATATGCTAATAGCTCTTTTTCAGTAACAATATAATATAATTCAGCTCCTTAAATTTTTTTAATAATATAGTAAATTGAATTTTCAATAGTACCTTCCTTCTATCCAAGGACTACTCCAATGGCATAGTCAGATGCATCTGTGTGGATTTGAAATGGTAGCTTCCAATCAGGTCCTCTGAGAATAGGTGTTGTTGTTAAAACATCTTTCAAAATTTGGAATGAGGCTTCACAGTCCTTTGTCCATTCAAATTTAGCTTC
The DNA here is from genome assembly GCA_027943335.1 of Chamaecyparis obtusa. NCBI lineage: Eukaryota > Viridiplantae > Streptophyta > Pinopsida > Cupressales > Cupressaceae > Chamaecyparis > Chamaecyparis obtusa. The sequence goes on from BSBK01008598.1 coordinate 108,444, forward strand.
CTTTTTTAACAAGTTGTACAAAGGTGCTACAAGTTGGCTAAAGTCCTTTCTAAATCTTTTGTAATAACCAGCATGACCAAGGAAACTCCTAACATCTTTTTGTTTAATTGGTGTGGGAAGTGTATTGATAACTACAATTTTTGCGGGGTCAACTTGAATTCCAAAAGATGAGAGGTAGTGTCCTAGGACAACTCCTTCCTCCATCATCATATAACACTTCTCACTATTAAGGGAGAGGTTATAATCTTGACATCTCTTAAGAACCTTCTCCAAGTTATATTGTGCCTCTTCAAATGTGGTTCCATGAGTAGTGAATTCATCCATGTATATTTCAACAGAGTTAGTAGCAATGTCAGAGAAAATACCCAGCACCACTCTCTGGAAGGTAGCAGGTGCATTGCACAACCCAAATGGTAAGACTGAATAAGAAAATGTTCCCTAGGGGCAAGTAAACATTTTCTTATCCTGGTATTCTGGTGATATTTGTATCTGGTTATATCCACTAAAGTCATCTAGAAATGAAAAATATTTTTTACAAGCAAGATTATCAAGAACTTGGTCAATGAAAGGTAGTGGAAAGTGATCTTTTTAGTGGCTTTGTTCAGCTCCCTATAGTCAACACAAACTCTCCACTTTCCTCCCTTCTTTGGAGCAATTACAAGAGGATAAACCCACTAACTATCAGAGATAGGATAAATGAAACTGACACTAAGAAGCTTTTGCAGCTCGGTCTTCACTATGTCTCTCAAAGCGAGATTAATTATCCTTTGAGTTTGTCTTACTAGCTTGTACTCAGGGCTTATATAGATCCTGTGAGTGCAAAGTTTAGGATCTAACCCTTTCATATCAGTATAGTCCCATGCAAAGGCTTGCTGACTTTCTTGTAGAAGCTTGAGAAGACTACACATCTGAGATTCAGTGAGGTTCTTATTAACATTCAACTCTTTTCCTAAAGTAATTTAAACTCTTTTAAATTTTCTAGCATCAAGACTTCTGCCATGGATGGAGACTTTATTTCATGGGGTAGAAAGGTGTGGAGATAATCAGGTGCTGCAGGAAATTGAAATGTGGTTTTCTTGGGCATTATTGTTTGAAGGGAACAATTGGGAACATCACAAGATGATTCCTCATAACCATATTGGTTGGTAAGGATTGATGCTAGTATATCATCTTCTTGTGATACGATGAATGGATTTTTCTCAATGACCATGAGTTTTTTCATAGAGTTTACTTCAAGGGAAGCATCACCTAAATCTGGCCAGACAACCTAATTAAGCTCACCTTGGGTTTTTGCTGGAGAATATGGGGTTAACTTCTTGGTATTTATCCCATCTGATATGGTCATTTTTCCTGAGTGGCATGCAATGCAAGCATCAGTCATAGCTAGCCAAGCTTGTCCTAGAATTAATGGGTATCCTCCTAAGGTGTCTTTAGGTGACAGGACTATGAAATCCAAAGGGTAATCTAAAGAATCTAGTATAACAACAATATCTTCAACCATACCATCTGGCTTGACTATGGAATTATTAGCTAATTACAATATTGTACGTGTATCTCACAAACCAATGATACTAACCTTTAGCAAAACTTCCTAGTCATGACATTGATTGATGCTCCTAAGTCAATTAGGACATTCTGAATTTGGATACCATTAATATGAATAGTGACCACTGTGCTTCTTGGGTCAGAATACTTAGGCATTACAATTTTTCTTAGCATGAGATCGGAGAGCTAGCCTAAGACATGGATATTATCAGGATCTTTTTTCTTCTTTCCATGCTGCTTGATATAGGCTTCTTTGATTGCTTTGGTATTACTGGAATTTCTTTGAGGGTGTCTAACAAGGGAATTTGCACTATCATTTTCTTGAGCTGATCAATCAAATTAGTTGCTACAGGATTTTCTTTTGGAGGAACTACCTGAGACAATCTTTGTGGATAAGGAGGATTTTTTAGCATTGGTGTAGATTGAATAGCAGGTGGAACATCAGCAAGTTGGTTCACAGGTATATCCTTAGTATCCACAACTTTGGTTATTATTGGCTCCTTAGGTGCAGGCAATGTAGTTCATGATCTAAGATGGATATCATTTAATTGCAAGAAATAATCTTGCTACTTGTTATTAGGATTCAGAGTTGGCTGAGCAGGAAGTTGAGTTGGCTATTGAGGGTTGCTATTGGCTACAGGAGGTGGCAGCATGATTTCTTGTTGTTGAGGTGGAGGCATGATTTCTTGTTGCTGACTAGACTGGTTGGGTCCCCACTAAGGTTTTGGTTTCTAGTTACCATGAGGTAGGCATTGGGTATTCTGTTGTGGCTGTTGAGAGGAGTTAAACTATTGTTGGTATGGGTTAAATGGTGGATGTTTCTGATAGGCTTGGTTATAGTGTGATTGTTGGTTGGACCAATTATAATTCCAATTCTGACCTTGAGGAGCATAATTTTGGGGGTTATGGTTTGGCCATTGACTACTATTTTTATTATAACCAAAATTATTTAGTGGGTCTGGAGGCATACCTTGTCTCTGAGCCCATGGATGCCTTTGAGAAACATAGAAAACTTCTCCATTCTCCTCATCTATGGATTTAAACTTAGTGGGCATTGGATTAATTTCTACAGATGCAACTATTTTGCATTTACAATTTCTTTTCTTTTCTCTATAATGAGAACATAACTCGTCCAGCACAGCATCTACCTCTTCCTTCTTTCTCCTCTCCTACATACTATCTAGCTAAGTGGTGATATCATTGATGATTTCTTTCTTTAAATCAGATAACAAATTAGATAGCTCCATTTTGGATACTCCTAAACCTCCATTGGACTTATGCGGTAGGTCTCTAAGTCCCCTACCCTTCTTCACAGTGGCCCTTAAATAATTTAGACATATATTCTTTATGTTAGCCCAACTTTTCTACATGATATCTCCTCCTGCCATCAGATCTAGAGCCTCAATGCTTCCATCATTCACACCCTTTAAGAAAAGGTGTTTTTGAGATGCCTCATTTAGCTAGTGTTGTGTATTATGTTGTAGGTTGAACATGAATCTTAATACATAATCCTCCAAGGTTTCATCCTCCTTCTAAGACATTTTGAAAATGTCATCACCTTTCAAATCTTGACCCCTATAGTAGTCTTTATACTTTCAAAGAAACAGATTGCACATGGCATTCCAGTCTGCTACAACATTGGCACCCAACCCCATGAACCATCCAAAGGTAGCTTCTTTTAGAGTCCATGGAAACAACTTCATCTTGTGGGCATCAGTTGTATAGTCATAACTCTAGCAAAGGATGTCAAACTCAAAGAGGAAGGTCTCTGGGTCTTCTGTAATGAGGCCATAGAATTTGGGAAGTGCAACAGTAGGTATGTTCTTGAAATTTTGATTTCCTTGTTGAGGAGGGATGGGAAAAGGAAAGGGATCCTGAGCAGCTATTCTATGAGGAGGACCTAGTGGTGGTGGCTGATAGATAATAAGAGAAAGCGAGTTGTCTTGGTATTTAGGTTCAACAAATAGGTCATTCAAATGCAATGATTCCTCAGATGATGAAGAGGATATGTGTTCTTGAGCATCAACAAATGGATTTTCAAAGAGTTCTTCTTCTTCAATCTCACTTTGGGGTTCTTCAACTTCAAGATTAAAAATATCAAATGGGTCCTCTTGGTAGTTACGGGGAAGAAATCTCCCAAGGTGGTCTCTCCTTCTATGCATAAAATGCTTACTTAAGACTAAGTGCTAGATTAGGACTTAAAATGCAACTACAAAGATTAGTTTGAATTAACAACATCCCCGACAGTGGCACCAAAAATGCTTGGCCAAATAATAGCATCAGAAACCCATAGCAATGGACTACCTATTTTAGGATTGGACACCTTAAATGATTTCTAAATGGATTATTCGGTCTCATTTAATTATTGATGATGAATGGTGCTCCCCTTAATACCACAAGCACATAACAATAATATGCAAGAATATAAAATTGGCTTCTTATTATCTCCACAAATGTGGAATTAAAAACTTTTAGAATTACAATATGCAAAGCCACATGGGCATTCCCTTACAATATTCTATAGGACAAAGCCTCGAATCAATACCCAGAACTGCCCTAGACAACACTACGGGCCTTCTTTATATAGGCAATTTCCACCACCCGAGAAGGTTCTAGAAATTTAGGCCTTAGGGCCGACCAAACTTAGAATTATTTTATTTTACAATTTATTACATCAAACTCAGCTCAAAATGAGTTTTGAAACCCAAACAAAAATTTGGAAGAAAAATTATTTTTCGCCATTTCAGGTGACCCAACTTCTGAAGACCATAAGTCATCGCCCGTTGACCCGATTGGCTATTATAACCCCATTATGGAAATGCCACGAAGCGCTCTATAGGCTTGAACCATGTAAAGTGCCTATCACCCAAATTTTCAACCTCATCCGGGGCCTCTAAAGCCTTGAAAAGTGAGTTCAAAGTTTCTGTACCCTGCTGCCAATACCGAAAATCTTCAATATCTTCAAAACTACACCTGATCTAGCCATGAAACTTTGCTGGCAGGCTGATATGACTGAGATGAACCTCCATATGTAAAATCAAACATTCCGAGATTGTAAGACCAACTTACTAAAAATAGCAAGTTTCCATAAATAGCAACTCTCCACAAGATAGCCCTTATTGAATACAAAAATAGAAATATTTTTTTGTGTGATGCAAGATTGCTCTTACACCCAGGATGCTCCTGCATCAATTGACCAGGGACGTAAACTTGGAATGGCATTTTGAAAGTATATGCTTCAAACCTTCTTAATCTAAGGCTATCTATGAAATTCAAATGCTTACGCTTCAAGAAAACTATGCTAGAACTTGGTAAATGAATTTATTCTAACAAAGTAGGGAATCACAACTAGGAATTACTCTAACTGCCTATGCTACAGGAACAGGCTACCAAATCTATTATTAGTAGCTGCAAGAATAGAAGAGTTATAATTACTTAGAAATAAATAGGAAAATGAACTCTACACTAGTAGAATAATGCACTCATCAAGTGGCCCCCCTTGAATGAGTGAATAGGAAATACAATTAAGATAAAAGATATGAACTTGAACTGAACATTTTATTCATCCATAACAAAATGATTACACTTGACTGAAAATAGTATTGCAAGAGTTTTGTTATAAAAACCAATTCATTCGACTAACTCCAAAAGAGTCACAACAATCAATTATTTAAAAGGGAAACTAAAACTACCATGTAAATCTATGATCACTTCATAAATTAGGATCAGTTACAACTCATAAACTCTCAGAATAGAATTATTATTGAACATGAATAAATCTCCAGGAATATAGTATGTTAAGGGAACTAAATCTGTGCACTGCATGCAATACAAAAACAACAATTGATTCACTTGCTTGCGCAGATTCTGCAACCCACGGCTGGCTTTGATTACTCTAGTGCCACTATGTTGGTTCTTGAATGTCCATGGTCAACACCTGAAAAACAATCAATGCACGCACATCCAACCAGATACATATATATCCTCATCATTAATATTATGAAATGGTGTAAGTTCTAATTAATACTCTTGCAAGTCCTATGACTATAAGAGGTAAGTACCCAAAACATAGCTTAGGAAAGGAAACATTCATTAACATGTATAGGTACTGCATTTACCATTCCTGTCGATGAATTTAGGCAAATATTATGTCTTTAAAGTGTCCACATTTCCATTGTATGTTTTCACATATATATAACATATACATAAAAAAATAAAAGTTCATATGCTTGAAAACTATAAATTCATGTCTATGTGCAATTAACTGTTCTGAAAAGAGGATAAAAAGTACTGAGAAAGATGGCTATTTAGAAGCCCATCATTATACATCAAAAAATCAAAAACATAGTTGCATTCATTCAAATATCCATATTTCCATACTAAAACACTTGCATCCATACATTGAAATCAGAAAAACATATCAAAGTTACTTTATCATTTGCATTCATTTATCTATATCATATGTAAGATACATTGCATCCATAGCAAAATCAAAAGTAAATGCATCATAAACATCATATAGAGCTTCATATAAAGATAATCTCACATAAACACATCATGAGAATCAAGGAAAGTCCATAATCATATAAATCTCCATAACATCAGTGATCCATCAAATCAATATATATTAAAGATACAATATCAATAACAAAGTGATACATCAAAAGTCTTGATCAATAAATATAAAATGATACAAATCATCATCAAAGAAGATCCATAATAAATCATGAAGACCTTGTCGGGCCACCCGCTCCATCACTAGCACCTGATCCATCTAGCCCCCTATCACCTGATCTATCATGAGTAGGAGGAGTCTGACTAGTACTCACAATGCTAGGCCTCTGAGCCATGATAGTCATCAACTACTGCATCATAGTAGCTACCTGGTCTAGTCGACCAACCACAATTGACAAACCTATCTACAATGTCCTCACATCTGATAGAGTGTCTATGCTAGGATAAGCGTGTGACATCTAACCCATATCCTGAGACCTAGGTATCTGAGGAGGCACTTGTTGTGCTAGAATCTATCCTTGCTACACCATGGAAACTTGATGTAACTATACAAATGGATCTTATCCTTTAGGAACCTATCTAACAGCATCAATATGAACTTGTCATCTAACTCTCTACTATCCCTATATTGCTATAGCTCTAGGCTATACGAATCTAGGTCCCTAATATGGTTGATCCTATTTGATAGCCCTATCCCTGAAGTGACCACCATAGACCCGTGGTCCAACTCATCCTCTACCTATGGCCCTGGAAGGTCTCTATCCTTTAGGAGCTCGATGTATTCTAGGTATACCATCACCATCCCCATCATCATCTCCACCCTCATCATCTGATGGCTCATCTCTACCCAGGATTGGCTCTGCAAGATTTGTAAATCTCAAAAATCTGTTACAAGACCACCACTCTTTGTACTTTGTGGACATCCCAACATCTGCTACATGATCTAACATGTCCCATCTGATATACATCAATCTAGAAATTTGATCACGGGAAAACTAGAAGTCAATCTATGCACCCCACATCGATCGCTCTCCCTGGACTCGACCATACAGTGCCATACCCTGAGGCATATCCTGATATCTTCCATACTACCTTGAAACTTGACCAAAGCAGAATCTCTCAATCATGAGGGGTGATCAACCTATCATCCACCTTAGATAAAACATTTAGGGGAGCTCATAATCATCCTCCTACCAACCCTCACAGCCCAGATATGGTCTCCATACGACCTAATCTATATCATCAATCATGTGATGCCAATACTCAAGTTTTCCTAGATGATGCTGGATAACCATGCCACTATATAAAAATGCATAAGGATAGCCACAACATCAAATACAATCTAACAATGCTCTAGTAATGGGAAGATGCTCCCATACCCATAACTATAATATAACTACACCTGTTGATAATGAGGCACCTCATGCAAATCATGGTATAACTGAGCTAGAACATAAGAACCCCAATCAAAAGGTCGAGGCTATGCAAGAAAATCCTCTAAAATACGGCCCCATCCAATAGAGAAACCTTGACCTCGCCAGTCTAGAAGTAATAAACTACCTATCAAAGCACCCAAAATCACTGGCAATGTTAGAAAGGAAGCAAATTGTGCCCATGTAATGGTATCATCACCAATGGTGTTTGTTAGAAAGTAAAATCCACCAAGATAACTAAGAGGGTGGGGGTGAATCAGTTATTAGATAATTATAACTTTTATCATCTTCAACAACATTAAACCATATAAGCAATATAATTACCAACCATAGAAAGATATTCATACACAATGACACAAGATATGTTGACTAGGGAACCTCTTGATCAAAGAGTAAACCTCGGTGGGAATGATGCCCAAAAAAGATGCACTAATATGAATATTCCTTGTGAGAGGATGGACTCTGTTAGGAGTCTTATAAAATACATTCAGTACATATGAATCCCTATTAGGAGATTTTGAATCCCTGTTAAAAGATTCTAACCTGGTTAAGAGTTATAGAAGACAGAAGGACCCACTTCCCAAACAGCTTCAGGGTAAGATCACTGAACACACTGTCCAAATAATCTTTGCATTAATCAATAGAATAATATGTTACCTCTTCTTTGATTGTGCCAAACTACACTCACTGCTACATCAGATCTCAATTTCAGATCTTTGTACTTCGCATGTCTTCCTTCACACATTAGCTTTCATACTTAGCTCTTTTCTTCACTTCATGCATACAACATCACAACTGGTACTACCATATCATAATTACACACTTTCACATCACAAAATCATGCTACTACATTAAAATTATATTAAAATAAGGAAATACATTCCTTCCTTTATACCACACTCAAATAATTACAAATGAGTTGGCATACAATTACAAAATAAAAGTTTCCACACCCTACACCAAAATTACATAAAACTGTCAACTTTCAAATACAATAAATCTTCACTCGTGTGACCTAAAAGTTTGCACTATCATCCACATCACTATCAATGTGTCTTCGACTTCCCTTTAACTATGCAAAACCAAATTCCATCCCGATTAGGAGATATCATCCGATTTCCACAAACCGCTACTTAGGAACACTGCCTGAACACTGCTTTCACCAAAATGCTCATAACTTCCATGAATCAATGAATTATTGTCTATTCTCTTAACCATAGACATATGACATATCAAAGAGTATATCCTCAATGTTTCATAGCTCCAACTACAATAACCCATGTGCGCTAATCCAAACTCTGTCTGCTTCTCTGCAAGTCTTCGGTAAATCACTGTGTTGACATCAATGACAATTATAGTCATGAATGCAACAACAACTACTACAAAATGGCTGCCAAAAACTTTAATATTCATTTCTAACAATCTACCCCATTGACATTGATGGCAACATATATGAAAAACATCCAATGTTCCAAAAATCCAATACTGCAACACTTCTTCAAATCCTCTTCATCAATCAAATCTTGCTTTGTTATCCTGTTCATCTCTCTCCAACAAACATCACATATTGTTTTTCATGCATACTTCTCCCCCATTGACATCAATGATAGAAATTCCATCACTAAGTCAACAACAACTCAATGTCAAAAGACACTTTTCAGAAAATACATTTACTAGAGTCCTCATGACTCAGCTCAGATACACATACTCCCCCATAGAGGAAGTACCAACATCCAGTCCAAAAGAAAGATAAGGCTCATATACCACTGGATGGATGCAACCAACTACATCACTTCTCAAAATTAGGCTAGGGCATAACCCCAAGCATACCTCTCAAATACTCAAATGTATCCTTAGGCAAAGGCTTTGTGAATATATCTGCTATCTCCTCCTTTGTACTTATGTACTCAAGTCTGACTTCTTTTTTAGCAACTTTCTCTCCTACAACATGATACTTAATCTCTATATGCTTTGTCATAGAATGTAATATAGGATTATTAGACATACTAACTGTACTAGTGTTATCACAATGTATAACAATAGGTTCAACAAATTTTATTCCAATATCCTTCAGCATTTGTTTCGTCCATGTTATCTAGTTACAATTGTTTGCTGCTGGTGCATATTCTACTTCTGTTGTGCTTTGTGAGATACAATTTTTCTTCTTGCTTAGCCAAGAAACTAATCTTCCTCCAAGGAAAAATGCTCCTCCATTGTTGCTTTTCTTATCATCAACACTGCCTCTCCAATCAGCATCTGTATATGCACATAGGGTAAAATCATCAGAATTTTAGAAAATTGGCTTCTTATTATCTCCACAAAGGTGGAATTACAAACTTTTAGAATTACAATATGCAAAGCCACATGGGCATTCCCTTACAATATTCTATAGGACAAAGCCTCAAATCAATACCCAGATCCACTACCTAGAACTACCCTAGACAACACTATGGGCCTTCTTTATATAGGCATTTTCCACCGCCCGAGAAGGTTCTAGAAATTTAGCCCTTAGGGCCGACCAAACTTAGAATTATTTTATTTTTCAATTTATTACATCAAAGTCAGCTCAAAATAACTTTTGAAACTTGAACAAAAATTTTGAAGGAAAATTATTTTCCGCCATTTCAGGTGACCTGACTTCCGGAGACCATAAGTCATCACTAGTTAACCCGATTGACTATTATAACCCCATTTCAAAAAGGCCACAAAGCACTCTATAGGCTTGACTCACGCAAGCACCTATCACCCAAATTTTTGACCTCATCTAGGGCCTCTAAAGCCTTCAAAATTGAGTTCAAAGTTTTAGTACCCTACTGCCAATACCGAGAATCTTCAATATCTTCAAAACTAGACCTGATCTAGCCATGAAACTTTACTGGTAGGCTGATATGAGTGAGATGAACCTCCACATGTAAAATTAGAACATTCCAAGATCATATGACCAACTTACTAAAAATAGAAAGTTTCCATAAATAGCAGCTCTGCACAAGATAGCCCTTATTGAATACAAAAATACAAATATTTTTGGGTGATGCAAGATTGCTCTTACACCCAGGATGCTCCTACATTAGTGCCTCTTAAATATCTCAGTATCCTCTTTACTACTGCATAATGTGATTCTCTAGGTTCAACTTGAAATCTTGCTACAATTCCAAATGAATGTGCTATATCAGGTCTTGTATGAGTCAAATACTGCAATCCTCCAATTGTAGATCTATATTTCTTCTGTTCTACTGCAGGAGTCTCATCTATGCTAGATAACTTATGTTTGGTCACCATAGGTGTTCCAACTGGTTTACAATCCTCCATTCCAAATCTTTTCAACAAGTCATTCAGGTAATTTGTCTGATTTACAAAGATACCATCATTATTTTGTGTTATCTATAATCCCAAAAAGTATTTCATTTCACCAATCATACTCATTTCAAATTCAGTCTTCATTTCATCAGCAAATTTGTCACTAGCTTCATCTTCTCCTCCAAATATAATGTCATCAACAAAAATAACTATAACTAACAAACCATTTTCAATTTCTTTTGTGTACAGATTGCTATCAGCTATACCTTTTATAAATCCCAACTTTAACAAATACTTATCCATTCTTGTATACCAAGTTCTAGGTGCTTGTTTAAGTCCATATAAAGCTTTCTTCAATTTACATACCATGTCTCCTTCTTGAGTTAAAGGAAAACCTTCAGGCTGCTCAATGTAGACTTCTTCTTCCAATTCTCCATTCATAAATGCTGACTTCACATCCATCTAATACACTTTGAATTTCTTGTAAGCTGCATATGCCAAAAACATTCTTACTGATTCAATTATGGCAATAGGTGCAAAGGTTTCTTCATAGTCAATTCCTTTGAGTTGTGAGTAACCCTTACATACCAATCTTGCTTTGTTTCTCACTACTTCTCCTTGTTCATTCATCTTGTTTCTAAATACCCATTTAGTTCCAACAACATTCTTGTCTTTAGGTCTAGGGACCAATTCCCATGTCTTGTTCTTTTCAATCTGATCTAGTTCTTCTTTCATAGCATCAGTCTAACTTTCATCTTCACAAGCTTCATTAGTAGTCTTAGGTTCAATTTGAGAAATCAAACATAACTGTTCTTGTTCCTTATTTCGAGTAAGAACTCTTTTGATGCTCCCAATAATCTGTTCAAAAGGATGATTCTTTAACAAATTCTTGCTAGGTGTTACTAACTCAGATCTCTCTTCAGATGTAGGTTCTTCAATAACTTCACTATTTCTTTCATTCAATAAATCACTGTCTGTTTCATAAAACAATTCAGTAGTTCTAGTATTAGGCTTAGGATGAGTTTCTTCATCAGATTCATAATCAAGCATTCTTTCCTAAATTTTGAACTTTTCATCAACTTTAACATTTGCGCTCTCAACAATAGTCTTAGTTCTTTTATTGAAACATCTATATGCTTTTATTTTCAAAGAACATCCAAGAAATATACCTTGATCACTTCTAGGATCAAACTTTCCAATATCATCATCTCTCTTTATGTAACATTTGCTTCCAAAAATTATAAAATACTTAACTGAGGGTGCATGTCCAAACCATAATTCATAAGGTGTCTTGTTTGTGTCTACTCTGATTTGTGCTCTGTTCATTGTGTATACTATTGTGTTCACTGCTTTTCTCCAGTATATCTTTGCCAAATTATTTTCAAACAACATAGCTCTTGTTGCTTCAGTCACTAATCTGTTCCTTCTTTCTGCAATGCCATTTTGTTAAGGTGTTCTAGGAGTTGAATACTATCTTTTAATGCCATTTTCTTCACAAAAGTTGTTAAACTCTCTAGAAGTAAATTCTCCACCTCTATCAGTCTTAAACATTTAATCTTCATTCCAAATTCATTCTCAACTTTATTCTTAACAATATATAACTTATCAAATGCTTTAGATTTTTCTTTAAGAAATGCAATCCACATCATTCTTGTAAAATCATCAACAATAATCATAAAATAGCTTTCTCCATAGAATCCTCTAGTCCTAGTAGGACCACTCAAATCTATATGAACAATCTCCAGCTTCTCTGTAGATGTAAACTTCTTACTAGGAAAAGAACTTCTCTTATGTTTAGTCATTACACATTCTTTGCAAATCATGTTTGTAGGCTTCATAATTCTAGGTAAATCTCTTACTGCAAGTGTAGTACTTACTTTCACAATGTTATCAAAGTTTATATGACAAAACCTTCTATGCCATAACCAACTATCATCAATATTTGTAATCAAACATATCATCTCAGTATGATTCAACTGAAAGACATTACCTCTAGTTTTAGATCTAGTTCCAATTAGATTTCCATCTTTATCGTTTATCACACAAATTTTCTCAGTAAACCAAACTTGATATCCCTTATCAGCTAACTGTCCAACACTCAATAGATTATGTTTCAATCCATCCACAAATAAACATCATCAGTATTAGTCTTTCCATCAAGTGTAATAGATCATATACCTTTAATCAAACAAGGTGCATTGTTTCCAACTCTAACTACTCCACCATCATATTCATTGAACTTTATGAAATTTTTCATGTCTCCAGTCATATGATGTGAACAACCACTATCTATAATCCAATCAACTTTTTTTTCAACTTGAGAAACTAAGGCTTTTTCTTCCTTAACATCAGATTCAGGATTTTCTTCTTTAATTGCTAGAAATCCTATGTCATCATTATTCTCAGTATCACTTTCACTTAAAGTTATTTCTATACTAGCTTCAAGATCTTCATCATTAGCATAATAACATTCCTTAGATCTTCTAGGTTTGAAATTTCTTTTGTAATTTTTAACTCTCTTAGGAAATTTAGATGCAAAATGACCATATTCTTGACAAGTCCAACATTTAAAATTTTTCTTAACATCTGGTTCTCTTTTCACAAGAAAGCCAATACCTTCCTCAACCTTCTTGTCTTCTTCATTTCTAGATCTACTGCTACCAGCATAATCTCCGCTCACACTGATGCTTCTTGACAAAGTAGGGTGAACACTAAGAGCACTGAATGATGTCTCCATTCTAGGTAAGTCTCCTGATAATCTCAGGTTCATTTCTATTGCTTCCAATCTTCCAAGAAGAGTCTCTCTTGTAAAATTTTTTGTACAAGGTATCACTTGTTCAATCATTTGAGTTGTTTGCTTAAATACAGGAGTCAATGTCCTAAGAATTGTCCATATCACTTCATTCTCTGTCTTTGTTCCTCCACAAGATTTTATACTTAAAATGATCTTTGACATTCTACCAATATAACTTCTAACAGATTCATCTTCCAACATTCTTATATCTTCAAACGCACATATCCAATTATGTAATCTAACTCTTTTTGCATGTTCATCACCTTCAAAAGTAGAGTGTAAAGCATTCCAAATTTCATGAGATTTTTTCAAATATTTTACCTAATTATACTCATTCTCTGGTAGTGATGTCAAGAGTGCTTCTCTTGCAAGTATGTTACACATGAATAGATCTCTCTCTCATTCTCTGGTAGTGATGTCAAGAGTGCTTCTGTCAAGATTGTCCTCTTCAATGATAGTCTTATTATTCTTTGTAATCAACCATTAACCTAGTCCTAAACATAATAGGTGTGTCTTCATCTTTTCTTTCCAGCTGTCAAAATTTATTCCATCAAACTTAGGGCTTTCTTTCTTGAAATTCACCATGGATCTCCTTAAGCTATTAAAATTTTCTTTCAAGGACCTACTGCTCTAATACCAATTGCTAGAAAGTAAATTCCACCAAGATAACTGAGAGGGGGGCGTGAATCAGTTATTAGATAATTATAACTTTTATCATCTTCAACAACATTAAACCATATAAGAAATATAATTACCAACCATAGAAAGATATTCATACACAATAACACAATGGCACAATATATGTTGACTAGGGAACCTCTTGATCAAAGAGTAAACCTCGGTGGGAATGATGCCCACAAAAGATGCACTAATATGAATATTCCTTGCGAGAGGATGGACTCTGTTAGGAGTCTTATGAAATACATTTAGTACATATGAATCCCTGTTAGGAGATTTTGAATCCCTATTAAAAGATTGTAACCCGGTTAAGAGTTATAGAAGACAGAAGGACCCACTACCCAAACAGCTTCAGTGTAAGATCATTGAACACACTATCCAAATGATCTTTGCATTACTCAATAGAATAATATGTTACCTCTTCTCTAACCATGCCAAAACACACTCATTGTTACATTAGATCTCAATTTTAGATCTCTGTACTTTGCATGTCTTCCTTCACACATTAGCTTTCATACTTAGCTCTTTTCTTCACTTCATGCATACATCATCACAACGGCTGCTACCATATCATAACTACACACTTTCACATCAAAACATCATGCTACTACATTAAAATTACATTACAGCAAGGAAATGCATTCCTTCCTTTATACCACACTCAAATAATTACAAATGAGTCAGCATACAATTACAAAATAAAAGTTTCCACATGCTACACCAGAATTACATAAAATTATCAGCTTCCAAATACAATAAATATTCACTTGTGTGACCTTGAAGTCTATGCTATCATCCACATCACTATCAATGTGTCTTCAACTTCCCTTTAATTGCACAAACTAGATTCCATCCGAATTAGGAGATATCATCTGATTTCCACAAACTGCTACTCAGGAACACTGCCTGAACACTGCTTTCACCAAAATGATCATAACTTCCATGAATCAATGAATTACTATCTATGCTCTTAACCATATACATATGACATATCAAAGATTATATCCTCAATGTCACATAGATCCAACTATAATAACCCATGTGCGCTAATCCAAACTCTATCTGCTTCTCTACAAGTCTTCAATAAATCACTGTGTTGACATCAATGACAATCATAGTCATGAATGCAACAAAAAATTCTATAGAATGGCTACCAAACACTTTAGCATTCATTCCTAATAGTGTTATCCCCAAATACCCATCTATAAATAGTGTCATCATATACTGAATCATAGGATACTCTCTCACCCCAAGTAGGGATACAGAGTAATCTGTAAACATCCTTAGGAGTGATAGTCATCTCCCCAAATGGTAAGTGGAAGGTATTATGGTTAGAGTGCCAATGCTCTACCATAGCTATCAGAAGACCCTGGTTCAGTTGGAACCATGGGATGTCTAAAAGGAAACTCAAACCACACATCTCAATAATGTGATACTCTAGCTGGGTCAACGCCTGACCTAGATCTAAAATCCAAGAAGCTAGTGTTCGTATATATACCTTACAGAAATGTGCCTATTTTGCAAGTCAAGGGAATCATATCAGTATTCTATATCAATGGATCATTTTAGGTCAATCAATCAAATCAATCAATCTTTTCTCTATGCGAGCGTTATCAACTTATTATTCCTAACTCTATGTCTTGTGGCAGGATCAATTTATCAATTATCAATCCTATCAGTTTTCTATCCTATTAGATTGACAAGTCAAACATTCATTGTTACCATTATCTTGATATCCTAATCACTTGTTCACTTAACTATAATAGACCTATCTATCTTAGAAATTCAATCATTCATCCAGAGACATCAAATTCATTAGAAAAAATCAAGTTTGAGAATCAAGATTATCAAATTTCCTATAGGCATCATTTGCCTATGCGGAGGTAGCATTTTACCTCAGGCGGTGAATTAATTTTCATAGGTGGCACTTTATCATGTAGATGTGGTATTTCATCTTTTAAGTGGCATTTTATGACTCTAGACAACATTTAAAAATGTCTAGGCATCAATTAATTGTTAAGGGTTTTTCAGGTGGTGTTTAACATATAGCTTGACTAAAAAAACCTAGTTTCAGGCGGTTTAAAATTGCTTGCAGGTGGGTTTTAAACATGATTAGGCAACATTTAAATGTGTAGATGCGACACTGTATGATCCTAGGTGTCATCAAAACTATCCTAGGATGCATTTTACAAATTTACAACTAAAAATCATGATTTTTATGCTATAAATGCAGAAAAAATGGTAATAAATGCACTAGGAGGGTCAGAGTTACTTATAGGAGGTTCACAATCCAATGGTCTC
Source organism: Chamaecyparis obtusa (assembly GCA_027943335.1). Classification (NCBI taxonomy): domain Eukaryota; kingdom Viridiplantae; phylum Streptophyta; class Pinopsida; order Cupressales; family Cupressaceae; genus Chamaecyparis; species Chamaecyparis obtusa. Next base: position 125,007 of record BSBK01008598.1, read on the forward strand.
TGATACCATCAACCTCTCTTGAACTGATTATCTCAAATAGGAACAACCATCATGATCAACTATCTCAAGATCAGAGAAAAATCTCAATAGTAAAAAGTGCAAATGAATAGTAAATTTGGGTTTTTCAACCTATTTATGCTATTTGACCTAATTTTGAGGTAATTTTTGACCTGTTGACCTAAATCTACATATCTATCAAATTGGGGCATTTGTTGACACCTTGACTATCATCAATTTTTTTTAGAAATGAAAACATATTGGATCTATTATAAATCAATATCATCAATATTTTCTATCTAGAGATCAATATGTTTCATTTTTGAGGGGGCATCATCAGATTATCAAATCTACATCAAATATCATTGAATCTGGGGCATTAAGATTTTGAACTATTATTAGTGGGTCATGTTGTATCATTTTTCAAATCAGGTTTATTAATCAAATCAGTATCAAATAAGGTTTTAAATCAGGTGTATCAATCAATCAAGTATCGAATCAGTGATCTGAACATACAATTTTCTTTGGATCAATGCGCTACGCATATCAATTCAAAAGGGGCATTTGTAAACATAAAAAACTGGGCAGGTGTCTTAGAATCATTCAAATTTGTAAAATCTCAACCAAATGCTCTAATTTTCATCAAAATGGATCAAATCAATTTTAAATGGACATTTATTAATCAAAATTGGACAAAATCATTTAAATCAAAGGAAAATCAAATCATGACATTAAATAATTAAATACAAGCTTAAAGGGGTCAATCACACTATATAATTGATTTTAATCAATTAACTATATATTTTTAAATCAAAAATCAAATTGAACCTATTCCCTTACATGGCTAAATTTAATTAATTGGTGGAATTTAATTAATCCTAATATCTTTCAACATGATTTGAGCAACCAATAATAATTGAGAACAAAGGCACATGGATCACTCTAAAATGGTTGAATATCAATCACACATTTCAACTTTGAATCTCAACCATTCAAGTTTGTCTAATTGTCGAAACCTCTGAGATAATCATTTAAATTATCCCCCCATATAAAAACATTTCAAAGTTTTTGACTCAACCAAGGCTAAATCATGATCAAGTAACCCTACCCCCTACCCTTAGGATTTTACTATAAATAGAAGTCATTTTGAGAGTATAAGAAGATCTTAGAAATTCAAGTACATAGCATCATCACTATAGGCAATTTGAGAGGAATTGAGAGAAATTGAGCATTATCTTGAGCATTTCAGAGAAAATAGTGAGATTAAGAGAATTATCATGAGCATTTGAGTTAATCTTTGTATCAAATTGAGAATTGAGAGCTAGATTACGCATTTTATCACAATTTCCCATTCTAGGATTGTGACTAGTAGAGAATAAGGTTGAGAGCTCTACGTACCAAGCTTAGATAGAGAACCGTGAGATGTTATGGATTTTAAATGCAATTATTAGATTAAATTCCATTGTATTTTCATATAATTTTAGCTAATTTTCCTAATTTCATGAAGGTGTAAACACTCACACATAATTTGCAAGGAACTATAGATTATGGTCTATGGTATCCTAACTTAGAGAATGTTGAGATTCATGTATATACTGATGCAGATTGGGCAGGATGTGTTGATGATAGAAAGAGTACATTAGGAGGAGTAGTATTTCTTGTTGATAGACTTGTCACTTGGACAAGAAAGAAGCATAATTCTACTTCTCAGTCAAAAATAGAAGCATAGTATGTTGCAACAACCTTGAATTGTTCTACAATTGTTTGGATCAAGTAGATGATAAAGGACTTTGGAATTCAGATTGATTATCCTATTGTTATCCATTGTGATAATACTAGCACTATCAACATGTCAAAGAATCCTGTGATGCATGCAAAGACAAAACACATAGAGATTAAGTATCACTTCCTAAGAGAGAAAGTAGTAGAAAAAGAGGTCAAGCTAGATTTTGTGAGTACTAAAGAACAACTAGTAGATATATTCACAAATCCTTTGCCAAAGGATACTTTTGAGTATCTCAGGGAGAAGATGGGAGTAATTCCCTTCCCTCATTCTACTTAAAAGAAAGTTGAAAGTGCATCAGTCCTCAGGGACTGATCGATGGTTGACTACTCTACCTCAGGAGTAGTACCGATTCTTAAATGTTTGGTGCCCTTTTCCATTGATGTCAAAGGGGGAGTAGTATATAGTCATGAAAAACAATACTAAAGGGGGAGTAATATTTAGTCATGAAAGCAGTTCAGTTGAGGAAATGGAGAATATTAAAGAATATTGCAGCAAATGGAGGATTCATCCTTGGGGGAGTTTTGATGAGGAAATGGAGAATGTTATAAAAGATGGAGGATTCATCCTTGGGGGAGTTTTGATGAGGAAATGGAAAATGTTATAAAAGAATTGATCATTTGGATTGGTGGTGTTTTTCATTCCATATGTTTCCATCAATGTCAAAGGGGGAGATTGTTAGAGATTTGCCAGCAAGATAGTGCTGACTATATGTTGGTCATTAGTGACAACATATGGTAAGAAGCATGCATGGAAGACTCATGTAGAAATATTTTAGTATATGTAGCATAGAAATGTTATTAGCATGATATCATGGATGCAGAGGTTGATACTAAGTACAAACAATTATGTAGCAGCTTGTGTTAGCAGTGTTCCTGACAAAGTTCCAGGCAGTGTTCTGTGAGTAATTATCTGTACAGTCATCATGAAGCCTTGTGCATTTGGATATGTGATGGAAACATGTTAGTGATGCTAAATTTATGGATGTAGAGTCTGGTATGTAGTAGAAGTGAAGTTATGTAGTCACTATTCACTAGTAGCAGTTTCCTATGTTTATTTAGAAGAGCCGACAAAGACTATGTTGGTACAGGAGTTGCAGCTATCATTATGGTATGCGTGCTTGGATTAGTTATTAGAGAAGATTTAATAATGTTTGGTTAAGAGCGCATGATGTAATTAATCTTGAGGAGAAAGTTTCAGTTACTTTGGTAGAGCCAGTAGTGTGTAGCGTGCATCTACACTTATTGATTTGGATAGGTCCTAGTTTGTGATGCATGCTTAGTAGAGCCAACAAAATTATTATTGGATTGTTTTATGATTTCTCTAATATGATTTCAAGGTGGTTCTAATAGGCTGACTTGATCGTATCATTTGGAGGAGAGATATTTATATGTAGTCATTTGTGATTGCTAAGGCATGGTTCAGAGTTGATTGTGGAGAGTAGATCAGAATGTGTGAAGTGTTGAGCCATCAACAAAAGGTCTATGTGACCAAGTAAAGAGTTTGTGCTACACATTGGAACTTATCTAGATAGTAGGTCAAAGCGTAGTTCACAAAGATCTAGATATAATGTGTATCTATTATTCAAAAGGTTATAGCCTTCACCCCTTTGAGCAGTGTGCTCTCGGACAGTGCATCCTCACCCCTAACAAGGTTAATTGTAAAAGACTCCTAACAGGGTCCGACCCTTGACTAGGTCACTATATTAAATGCATTGAAAAGACAACTCCTAATATGATTAAGGATCTTCTAACAAGGATCATAAAACACTAGTGCAAATTATTAGTGAGTGTCAATTCCCACCAGGGTTTTAACCTATTTGGGTTTCCCTGTAACCAAAATATTGGTTTTGTGTTCAAGTGTTCTTTCATTGTGTTTATGCTTTATGTTTAAGTATACTTAATTGGATAAATAATTTAAACTTGTAAATAACTGATTCACCCTGCCCCCTCTTAGTTATCTCTTGGGACTATTCCTAACACCTATCACTCTCCATCCACCATATAAGATGGAGGAGAGGTGTAGGAAATATTTTACCCTTTGTGTTGGGTAACACAACCAAGGATACTATACAAAGCATCACTCTCTATACCAAATATGTAGGGCCTGACAGTATGGATGATAAAAGGATCTAATCTGACTGGGTTTGTATCTATGGAACCCATCCCAAACAATATTCTCCATCTGCAAGGATCTCCTCACAAACTTGTTGTGTCCCTAGTCTGACAGTCTCACCTTGGATCAGAAGCTGAAGGATCTTGTAGACATCCTCCAGTGTCACTGTAATCTCTCCTGAGGGAAGATGAAAGGAGCATGTATCCTCATCACACCTCTCTATTAGATCTGATAACATGGCTTGATGTAGTCTGATCTATTGTAGGATTGATACCCAGTACAACCCCATAATCTCTCTCTAACGACTATTAGAAACTCTACAAAGGGATGCTCTTGGAGATAGACCATGTCTTGTAAGAACAAAAAAACATCATATTAGAAAACTATATCATCAAATCTACAAATCCAACTTGACCAGGTCAAGGTCGACCTCAGTTAGGTCAAGGTCAACCTTCTTTGGTCAAGGTCAACCTTCTTGGGTTAGGGTTGACCTTTATGGGTCAAGGTTGACCTCATTCCAGAATAGGTGGAGACGTTCTAGTTCATGTCGACCTTATTGGGTCAAGGTTGACATAGCTAGGTCAAGGTCAACCTTTAAGGGTCAGGGTCGACCTTGCCTACAAAAATCAATAATTTGGAAAGTACAAGAATAAACAATAGCAAACTCACCTTAGGAAGTGACCGTCAGGTAGCCATGCACTATCTCAGGAGCTCCATGTGTGTCGCTCGAAGTTCTTCTCTCCTCGGCATCTTTCTCTCTCTCTTTGAATCTACAATTGGTAAGAATGAGTAAGTATTACTTCCTTTTCCATATTTATAGTTAAAATCAGGGTTTTGTTAGGGTTTTTCTTAGGGTTTACTCATGATAAATTTGGATTTCCCTTCTTATGCATTTAATTAAACATTCACTCTTTTAATCATAAATTGAGTTTGGTAACTCTATTTTCAGTGTCGTCAATGGCATTGGAATCATGATTCAGATACCTAACTCCTTGACTCATTTTAGGAAGGCTAGGAATATATCTAAGTGGTTTAGGAAAAAACTTTTTAACAAACTGAATATCCAGTGTATAAAATTATTCTTATCACCCTTTAGAAGTAGAAAGTCGAAACAGGGGGGCATAAGGGGCTTTATGCACTTCTCAAGTGTCATTTAGTAAGCTTTAGGTGATTTATGGATTTTCATTAACCTTTTGTGTTAAAATTTCTAATATTTTTCTGCAGGATCTCTACATCGAGGACTTGGCTATATCCTTTTTATTTACTATGATGTTTTCTTACTTTAGCTTGCATATTCATGTAGTGTCATATCTAAGATAAAGTGGGGGATAAATGTATCATCTAAAAATGGAAGCACTTCCATCTTGATAGGTTTAACACCCTCTTTTAGTGCATTTATCATGATAGACTTGCATTTAGGATGCATTTTGCATTTGATTTCTTCATTCTAGGTGAAATTAGGGTTAGGATCCTGAGGATTCTCCTTAATTTCTCTTCTTTGTGGATCTATTTTCTATGTAGGATCTAGGAATAGGTCCTCCTAGCCTTTATAATGTTCATCATAGGACTCTGTGCCTCTCCCTAGCACTGGGCCCTATTCTGTTATCATTTTTAGGTCTCCAGGCATCCCCAGGACCTCCTATTTTCAACCTAGACTGGATCTTGACCCCTGGGTCAAAGTTGACATCAACTCTAAGCTAGGTCAAGGCTGAGGTAAAATATGAACTAGTTCAGGGTTGAGGTCATCATTGACCTCTTTGTGAATTTGATCCCCCCTTTCAATTTTTGGTCTCGGAGGACCCCGAAATTAGTGTCAGGCTTCCAGATTTGAATGTAGAAGGGTTTTAATTTGAAATTCATTTAATTATTTTCCTCCTTAGTTGGGAATTGTGATTGGACCATAGTTTGAGGTGAAATTTGAATTATGGGTCCTCACATTACTCTAGGAGCCTCACCTTGAATCCTCTATATAAGGGCTCTCATTTTCCTTCATTTTAAAAAGACAACACTAAGAAAGACCAAGCAAGAAATTGATGGTGAAATGAAGATGCAAGATTTCAAGAGGATGATATAGAAGATCAAGCCATCGTTGATATCAAGTATTTTTGGAGCATATCATTGTGAACATCTACTTGGAGCAAGAGAGATCTCTTCTTCCTTGATCCACCATTATCAATATTCAAGCATTCAAAGATACAATCATGGGGTAGTAATTATAGATTGTGAGTTTGGTAAGAGTACTTTAGCCTTGGGGGCTTTGTATGCTTTCTTATCTTATTCAAATCTATGCATTGCTTTTTCATAACCATTCATGCTAGGGTTTCAATCTAGAGGATTAGATCTTGGAATTACATATTCAATATACACACAAATTATATTATATTCGGCTATTCGTGGAGGTGGAGATCACCAAAATGGGGGTTTGACTAAGAAAAAATGCTATATAGACACCCCAAAACACCATTTTTAGATATCTATAGTCATTGTTTCAAGAATTACAGAGTGGATCTAAGTACCCTTTTGGCCAAACTTTAGGGATCTACGATCAAAAATTATGTCGGAACTATTTTGGGTCAAAGTAGACCTTCAGTGGGGGGTAAGATTGTGCCCCGGTATCTAGGTCAAAGTCAACCTACCTTAGAAAAGATAAAAGTGTTCTAGGTTTTCTTTGTTGTTGTTTTCTAGTCCCGGATCTAGTTGTAGAATTTCCTGAAACTGTACATAAGCATCAGAAAACAAGTATTTCCAAATTATTCCATTATGAGGTATGTATCTTATCTTATCTAATTCCAAGCATTTCTAGATTTACATTACTTGTCAATTCAAATGAAATAACACATGAATAGGGGAATGTTAGATTCATTGTTAAGCTCCATTTTTTTCACCTATTCAATTGGAATAAAGAGATAGGTTTTGGGAGTTTGATTCACCAAAAGGTGAAGAGCATATCCCTATCTATTTCTCAATTCCCCAAACATAATTAACAAGGTTCAATTACCAAACCCACTAACTAATGGGAATCGAGTATTTCTACTCTTTTCCACAAACAAGGGGTTGTTCAAAATTAGTGTTTGGTTTATTCCTTTAAGCTATTTTGATTACTAGATTATAGCAAAAATCACAAGGCCACAATCTAAGAAAAAATTGACCAAGTTTAAGGCTTACCTTCACTCAAAGCTAGCAAAGGCTAGGGGCATTTTTGATGAGTTTTTCATTTTTATGCTCACCTAGTGGCAATAGTTCCTTCCTTTTTCACTGCTCCTCTAACAAATTAGACAACACAACCAACCAAAATGAAGAAAAATAAGAATAAATTTGAATCTAAGCCTTATTTATCGAATTTTGACAAAAATTGATTAAGGCAAGTAAATCCAATTTAATGAGATGAACTTTGATTTATAAGCTTCTACAACTTTTAAGTATTGTTCATATACCTCATTTTCTTGTTGAGAGTTCTCCAAAATCAGCTTGATGTGTGCAATTTTCTCCTCCTTAATCCTTTTGGTCAAAGCCTTCCCCTCACTATTAAATCTAGTCTCTAGTTTTTTTGTTTTTTTATGATCAGTCATCCTGCAGACACATAGAAATCATTTTCCACAAGCTAGATTCTGTTAATTTTCAATTTAATTGAATGCGTAGTAGAATCTATTGAATGTGTCGTTAAAATGATTGAAAGCACTATTAAAAAAATCAAATGCACTATAGAAAATTATCAAATTCACTGGAACATAAATTAAATATGCTAATAAAGTCAGCAAAGGTGTTAAAAGAAAGTATTGAATACATTGGAGAATAAATTGCACGTGCTGAAGAGTCAGGGTATACGCGCTGAAAGAAAGGAGATAAGAAATTAGAAAGATCAAACGCACTAAAACTCCATGTAAAGGCACAAAACTTTGTTGTAAACGTGTTGTTTCAGACCTCATACACACTAGAGAAACTAGTGTACGCACTAGAGAATCTCTCAAATGCGCTGAAAAACCTATAAAATAGAGAGTAAAACAAGATTTGCAAGAAATTTTCAACTTCTCTAAATTTAGAAATTTATAAGGCCTAAATGTCCCATGTTAGGCACCATTTTGTGTGCTAAGAAAAGAACCTTCATAGGGTTAGTATTGCAAATAAGTGAGAATAATAACTAAATTACCACAAAGAGTAAGCTATTTCAACAAATAAAGGACAATTAAGCACTCTATGGACTTCTATTTAAGGATGCTAATGCAAAGCTCTCAACAAGCTTCCATTAGTGATAGTCCTAAAATAAGAATGAATGATAAAGCAACTAAAAAGTTCAATTCCAAAAGAAATAAGCCTTAATTAGTTCTAAATTTTCTTTTCTAGCTATAAATTGCAAGAGGTTTGATGCTATTCTCAGATTTTGTGGATCATTAATGCTTGAATTATACCTTTCTTTTATATATTTTCATAAGGGTAGGGGGTTTAATTGTTTTGATCATGATTAGGTGAGGGTTAAATCCATGGTTCCACCTTTGGAGACCATTTCAATATTTTCTCCTTAAAGCTTGGGACCAAAGGACAAAATGAGTGGACAAGATGCATTCTCCAAGTGAGTGATTGCAATTTGATTTAGGCTTGATCCATGTGATCTCAATCCTTAAATCCTATTGGTTGATAAATTTTCCTTCGATTTGGTGGTTGAGGGAAAATATGATTTAATTAATTGAATTTAATTATTATCTTTAGCCATGTGTACCCCTTGAATGGGTTGATTTGATTTAAATGAACTATGTAATTAATTAGATTAATTACACAATTCATTGATTTTTCATGCTTTATTTGATTTAAATTGAATTTATGACTTTTGATTTTTTAATTAAATTGAATTATGGCATGATTGCAATTTTGATTTGATAAATTCTTGATTTGATTCAATTGCTCTGATTTTTTCCTTGATTGTTCACTTGATTTATCTTGTCCAATTTTAGGTGATTACAACAGAAACATACTCTGATTCTGTAGTGGATTGGGCTTTACAATCTTGCTTCTTACTTAGCCATGAAACCAACTTTTTCCCAAGGAAAAATGCACCACCACTAGTACTATTTTTGTCATCAATGTTTCCTGCCCACTCAACATTAGTATAGGCATGAAGTTCAAAGCTATCTTTCCTATCATGCCATAGGCCATATTCAATTGTTCCTTGTAGATATCTAAATATCCTCTTCACATGAGCTAGATGTGTCTCTTTCAGTTCTGCCTGATATCTGGCCACAATTCCAATAGCATTAGAAAAATTTGATGAACTACAACTGATTGAATACCTGAATGACTCGAAGATCAATGATTAGAGATCACCGAGTTACTGGAATGATATGTAAGATAATTAAATCATTCGTTATGTTTTCATTGATGTCAACTAGTTTTGACAGTACTTATCATGTTAGTTACAAATATCTAAACATTGTAAAAGGAGAGAAAAGATGAAGAACTGAGATATCTACATAGAGAAAGATGGAGATGATAGATGAGGATAAGGAATACTTTGGGTAACTTATTGATGAGTCTATGACTTCATATTGTTGAATTCATTATGTTGCATTAATCTATTATGAAGAAGGAAACAAAACTGTACAAGACAATGTGGTCAATAAATGAAGATTTTAGTATACATTGATCAAGTGTTGTGTATACCGAGCGATAGTATTAACTGAGCTTGTATTCACTGACACATTTATTTGTTAACTGATTTTAGATGAAAGCATTTAATGCTTATTTTAGCCGATAGAAGATGATTTCAAGATTAAGGATAAAGTTTGTTACAAGATCTATGGCTGACAAAATTTGAAGAAGATCTAAAGGACATAATTGGAATGTGTTACTAACACAAATACCAAGGAGAGTTTAAGAGGCAAAATCAATGAAGAAGATTAAGCAGCAAAATTTGATGGTTGATATGAAAATATTTTATCTATCTATATAAGAGATATGAGTTTCTTTATCAAAACATGTTGGAAGAAAGAAGACTACAGAGATTTCATGTGAACATAGTTTCCTGCATGCCTGATCAGATTGGTTGAAGGAGAACCAAGACCAAAGAGATTACCAAGCATCACAGAGCTATTACCAAGTGAAAGTAAGTCAAGGAAGTGAATTGAAATATTGATCAAAGGATTTGTATGGACTTAGAATAGATCTAAACATCTGCAAATTGAGTTACAGTATAATCAGATCAACTAATGTTTTAGTTTAACCATTGATATAGAAAATATCTTAACTGAGTGGACTTAACTGTCTTTATATTATTTCCTATGAAATTCAAAGAATGTTCATTGTTACCTTGTTGACCCCATAGTGAATGCTAGTTAAAATCTAACGGTTAGTTTTAAATCCTCTAACAAGGTCACACCTAATAGTTTGTTTTGTAACCTTTAACAGGGTTAGCTCTTCACCGAGTTCACTTCAGAAGAGTGAATTATTTTGGGTTGTCAGTCCTAGGTGTTTTTTCCCTTAATAGGGTTTCCACGTTAAATCATTGTGTTATGTGTTTTTGTGATGATTGTTTCATTGTCATACTTTGCATTCTACATGTTTTATTTGGTTGGTAATCACAGTAGGTTAATTAACTGGTAATCGGTAAAAGGCACAGACAGTTTAATAGTTTATGTTACCGAGCTACAAAATTTGTTGAAATTGTTTGAAGTGTTACATCTTGATATTTGGGATTATGGGATAACTAATTAGCTGATTCAGCCCCCCCCCCCCCCCCCCTCTCAATTATTCTAACAATTGGTATCAAAGCATATTGGTTGCTTTGACAGAACTTTTATGGACTTGAGCAGAAAGATTGCAAAATCTATAAGAGGGAAGTGTCGAAGCTGAAAAAAGATGATTTTGTTACATAGTAGAGCCGTATGAGACTTCACATTAATAGAATTAGTGAATCTTCTTTACATTTATTGGATCATGTCTACTTAAAACCCACTGTTGGACCTTTGACTCTTGATCAGTTGAGAGACCGTCATGAACATAACATTACCATGATAGAGATTGTTGCTACTCTATTTGATGCAGAATTTGAGGATATTAAAGACCGTTCTACTACTAAGGAGATGTGGGAAAAAATTGCACTTGTGTATGGTGGTGATGCAAATGTGATGAGAGCTAAAGTTAAAATCTTGAGAGGTAGATTTGATGACATTGAGATGAGAGAAGGATAAAACATTATGTAGTATACAAACCAAATTAAAGAGGTAGTGAATGCTATCTAAGGTGCAAGAGGTTCTATTGATGAAGACACTATGGAAAGTAAAATATTGAGAACTCTTTTGCCTCTCTATGCAATCAGAATATCTACTATTCATGAAATGAGATTTGTTCCCAATAGCACACTTACTCTTGATAGTCTAATTGGAAAGTTAACTACTTTTGAGATGAATAATTTTAATAACAGTGTTGTTCTGACTATTGAGTCTACTTTTATGTCTTCCCTTAATATTATTAAATCTAGTAGTAAACAAAATATAATGAGCAAAAGTGAAAGAAATATTGTTGACGAACTTGATGAACTTGAAGCTTTAATGGCCTAGAGACTTCAGAAAGGTAAAGGGAGATATAAGGGTAAATTACCTTTAGCTTGTTTTAATTGCAAATAAGTTGGTCATATTGCTACTAGATACTTAAACAAGAAAGAAGATGAGAATGGCAGAGAAAGATCCAAAAGTAGAAGCTATGGTAGAAGGAACAATAGTGATAACCAACAGTACAAAAGAGATAACCAAGATCTTAATGATAAAGGTAAAAAGGTATGCTACATTTTTTAAGAGGATGATAAAGACACTGACATAGATAATAACATTGAGGTGGTGTTTGTTGCAATGAAAGATGATTCAGAGGAAGAGGAGAGGTATGTAGAAACATCACTTATTTCTAAAGTTAGTAAAAATAATACTTGGATCATTGATATTGGTTGTACACCTCACATGACTAGTGATGAAGATAAGTTTGATCATCTTGAGCATTATAATGGAGGATCAGTAAAAATGGGTAATAATGACACACCATGTATGGTTAGAGGATGACACAGACCAAGGTAGGGAGGATCCAATTAAGGACAATCCAACCTTGCAGCTTCAAAAAAACACAGTGGAATAACACAATACAAAAATTATTTCAAATCAAATTTCCATAAACATGTCTGACTTTAAGGTCTTCTAGGTTAGGGCCAATTACAATCAGAAACAATTCTGCAAGATCAACAAGATCCAATACAACTCTAGCTAGTTCAGTCCTTAAAACTATCAACAACTAATGGAAACACTAAGGCAGATCTAAACATGATCTCGCAAGCCTCCAAGTATACAAACCACTAGCTCTACTATTACAAACTATCAGATAACAATATGATCTGCAAGATCATCAAATATCTTTTCCACAACTTCACTTATCTAGTTCTCCTAGATCAACTCTCAGAGCTTCCCATCTCTGATCTGATGCCTAAACAACTACCCCAAACACCCCTTAAATACTAATCATTAGCCACAAGTCAGCTGGACGAAACCCTTAACTCCTACAAATAAATATTAAATGCACTACAAGTTGGGTCATAAATTGCCTTACAAACATTTAATTCAACATGTTGGCCTGTAACAACAACTATCAACAATAAATACACCAAATCAGCCCAACAAATTACTCAGAACTCTAGTCAGTAAGACCAACTATTGAGCACCAGAGAAATAACCGAGCGATAGTGAAATAACTAACCATGCTAAGAAACACTGAGAAATGCAGGCATTACCGAGCTCCAGTTCCACTGAGCACCAGAGGTTCCACCAAGTTCCTTCAGTGATCGACCTTCCTTCAATAACCAAGACCATCGGTTAAGGATGCAACCGAGTAACACCTACCAAATAACAAACCACCATGTAGATTCACTAAGGACCAAGAATGCCCCTGCATAAGACACCCCAGGTTCAAAAAATATGTTCATATGTGAGAAGAACATCTTCCAAGATTCAGCACATAAATCCCGAACTGGTTCTTCACATACATGTCCTCCATCTTCTCAGCTTGCATACTTTTCCACTTTAGCTTCCTCTATGTTTTCAAGTCTTTTATTGACAAAACATAGGTCTATTCTCCAAACTGATCATTCATTTTCTCAGGATCCACCAACTCAACTCGGCTACCAATACTCAAGCTTCTCCTACTGAGTGTTCTATCCAACAAAGGCATCAGGGAAAACTTCATGTCATTCTTCTCAACAATAAATACATTCTTCACACAATCATACCTAGCTCTACAATCATATTTCCAAGGTCTACCAAGCAATATATGATAACTATTCATCTTCACAATATCACATAGCACAAGATCCTTATATTGGCCAATCTGAACATCAACAAAGCATTGTCCTCTAACCTCTAGAGCATGATCATCTTGCAACCAGCCAATCCTATAAGGACAAGGATGCTTCATTCTTTTTAAGCCAAGTCAATGAACCATGTCCTTAGCAACAAGGTTGTCAGTATTACCACTGTCAACAATAACATCATAGAGTTTACCTCCAAACTTGCACCAAGTCCTAAACAAGTTACTCCTCTAACAAGGTTCCTCCCTTGTACCAAGCAATGTTCATCGAAGCGGCAAGTTCTCAGATTCAAGTTCATTTTGAATGTTCTCATTCCCCACAGTAGTTCATCAGTCACCAGACTTCTTCTATGTACACTCAAAAGAATGGTGTCCTTCTTCTCCATAGTTATAACAAGTACCCTTAAAGATAACTCTACCTATCTTCTTTTTCAGTTCCAAAGGTTTTTGTTCATCTTCTACATCAGTCAGTTTATCCTTCACTGAGTGATCAATCTTCTCCTTCCCTCAGGAGTTACCATGTAGTTTCCTCTTCAGCTTATCTTCTACCTTCAGAGCATACTAATAAGCATCTTCAACAAAATCAATCTTCAACATACCAAGATCATCCTGAATATTGAATCTCAAACCATTCACATACCGAGCTACCTTTTCCTTACCAAGTTCTTTGTGTCTGGACTGAATAGTAAGTTTGTTGAACTCCTCAGTATAATCTTCAACAGACAAATCCTTTTGCTTCAGATTATGTAACTTCTTAAACAAGTCAAGCTCATAGTCAGCAGGTATGAACTTAGCTTTCAATTTAGTCACCATCAACATCCACCGATTGATCTTCATTTCACCTTCATCTTTTCTATCTCTTTGTAATTCTTTCCACCAAAGAGTAGCATGTCCTTTCAACTTAGTCTATGCCAATCTCACCAAAAGAGGATCTTCAATTTCTTCCAGCTCAAAGAAATCTTCAAGTTCACCAATCCAATCAATCAATTTTTTGGGTTTCAATGTACCAGAGAAAGTAAAAACTTCCATTCAATAACTATTACTTAACTAAGCTCCAGATCTATGCAATCGACTAGTTCTATCTTCACCAGATCTATCTATCTAGTCATCAGCACTAGATCCAGTAGCTTCAAATTCTTCAGTAGCTTCTTCATAACCATCCTCAATACCAACATTTCAAGCTATACCAGTAACGACTCTCATGATCTCAGCAACCATGTCATTCTTCATCAATTCCATCTCAGATCTGAAATTTTATTTTACCTTCTCTATAATCCTAGATTCCATAATATCACATAGATCAGTAATTACTCTAGGGTCCAATCTTCTCAGAGGCATCCTTAAAGATTAAGAGAAACCCTCTACAACAAACCCTACACTGACCCCCTTGTGATAATCTCCAAGTTTCATGCAAGTCAGATCGCAATCTACCACCTTGTAATCAACTAGGGCATGATTTCACAAGTTTAGTGCCATTGATCTGTAACTAAGATCACATGATCTCTTCACCAACAAGATCAATTTCACAAGATCAGCCCTCGCAAGATTAATCTTTGCTCCACAAGATCAACTCAGCTTTGATACCACCTGACGTAGACCAAGGTAAGGAGGATCTAATTAAGGACAATCCACCCTTGCAGCTTCATAACAACACAGTGGAATAACACAACACAACAATTTTTTTAAATCAAATTTCCATAAACATGCTTGGCTATAAGGCCTTTCAAGTTAGGGCCAATTACAATCAAAAACAATTTTGCAAGATCAATAGAATCCAATAAAACTCTAGCTAGTTCAGTCCTGAAAACTATTGGCAACTGATAGAAACCCTAAGGTAGATCTAAACTTGATCTTGCAAGCCTCCAAGCAATCTCCTTGTCTCCAAGTATGCAAACCACTAGCTCTACTATTACAAACTATCAGATAATAATCTAATCTGCAAGATCATCAAAGATCTTTTCCACAACTTCACTTATTCAGTTCTCCTAGATCAGCTCTCAGAACTTCCTATCTCTAATCTGATGCCTAAACAACTACCTCAAATACCCCTTATATACTAATCATCAGCCATAAGTCAGCTAGATGAAACCCTTAAATCCTACAAACAAATATTAAATGCACTACAAGTCAGCTCATAAATTTCCTTACAAACATTTAATTCAATATGTCAGCTTGTAACAATAGCTATCAACATAAATGCACCAAGTCAGCCCAACAAATCACTTAGAAATCCATTTGATAAGACCAACTACTGAGTGCTAGAGAAACAATGAACCATGCTAAGAAACACCATGTAATGCAGGCATTACCGAGCACCAGTTCCATTGAGTTCCTTCAGTGGCCGAGCTTCCTTCAATAACCAAGACCATCGGTTAAGACTGCAACTGAGTAACACCAACCAAATAAAAAACCACCATGTAGATTCACTGAGGACCAAGAATACCCCTGCATTAGACACCCCAAGTTTGAAAAGATGTTCATATGTGAGAAGAACATCTTCCAAGATTCAACACATAAATCCCAAACTAGTTCTTCATATACAAGTCCTCCATCTTCTCAGCTTTCATACTCTTCCACTTCAGCTTCCTCTGTGTTTTGAAGTCTTTTATTGATAACACACGGGTCTATTCTACAAAATGATCATTCATTTTCTCAAGATCCACCAACTCAACTCGGCTACCAATACTCATGCACTCCTATTGAGCATTGTATCTAGCAAAGGCATCAGGGAAAACTTCTTGTTATCCTTCTCAAGAGTAAATACATTCTTCACACAATCATACATAGCTTTGCAGTCATATTTCCAAGGTCTACCGAGAAATATATGACAACTATTCATCTTCACAATATCACATAACACAAGATCCTTATATTGGCCAATCTGAACATCAACAAAAGATTGTTGTGTAACCTCCAGAGCATGATCATCTTGCAACTAGCCAATCCTATAAGGACAAGGATGCCTCATTCTTTTCAAGCCAAGTCTCTGAACCATGTCCTCAGCAATAAGGTTATCTATACTACCACTTTCAACAATAACATCATAGAGTTTACCTCTAGACTTGCACTGAGTCCTAAACAAGTTACTCCTCTAACAAGTTTCCTCCTTTGTACCAAGCAATGTTCACCGAAGCAGCAAGTTCTCAGATTCAAGTTCATTATGAATGTTCTCATTCACCACAATAGTTCATCGATCACCAAACTTCTTTTGTGTACACTTAAAAGAATGGTGTCCTTCTTATCCATAGTTATAATAAGTACCCTTAAAAATAACTCTACCTATCTTCTTTTTTGATTCCATAGATTTATGTTCATCTTCTACATCAATCGGTTTATCCTAGACTGAGTGATCAATATTCTCCTTCCCTTGGAAGTTACCATGTTGTTTCCTCTTCAACTTATCTTCTTCCTTTAGAGCATACTGATAAGCATCTTCAAAAAAATTAATCTTTAACATACCAAGCTCATCCTGAATATTGAATCTCAAACCATTCACATACCAAGCTACCTTTTCCTTACCAATTTCTCTGTGTCTGGACCAAATAGTAAGTTTTTTGAACTCCTCGGTATAATCTTCAACAGACAAATCCTTCTTCTTTAGATTCAACAACTTCTTAAACAAGTCAAGCTCATAGTCAACAGGTATGAACTTAGCTTTCAATTTAGTCACCATCAACCTCCATCGATTGATCTTCATTTCACCTTCATCTTCTCTATCTCTTTTTAATTATTTCCACCAAAGAGAAGCATGTCCTTTCAACTTAGTCTATGCCAATCTCACCAAAAGAGGATCCTTAATTTCTTCCAGCTCAAAGAAATCTTCAAGTTCACTAATCCAATCAATCAAGTTTTCAGGTTTCAAGGTACCAGAGAAATTAAAAACTTCCATTCAGTAACTATTACTTAACCGAGCTCCAAATTTATGCAACTGACCAGTTCTATCTTCACCAAATCCATCTCTCTGATCATCGCCACTAGATCCAACAACTTCAAATTCTTCAACAGCTTTTTAATAACCATCCTCAGTACCAACATTCTGAGGTATACTAGTAACAACTCTCATGATCTTAGTGACCATGTCATTCTTCATCAATTCCATCTCAGATCTAAAATCTTATCTTACCTTCTATGTAATCCTAGATTCCATAGTATCATAGAGATCGGAAATTATTCTAAGGTCTAATCTTCTCAGAGAAACCCTCTGCAACAAACCCTACACTGACCACTTGTGACAATCTCTAGGTTGCATGCAAGTCAAATCGCAATCTACCACCTTGTAAATAACTAGGGTATGATTTCACAAGTTTAGTGCCATGGATCTGTAACTCAGATCATAGGATCTCTTCACCAACAAGATCAATTTGATAGGATCATCCCTTGCAAGATCAATCTTCACTCCACAAGATCAACTCAGCTCTGATACCACCTAACACAGACCAAGGCAGGGAGGGTCCAATTAAGGACAATCCAACCTTGTAGCTTTAGAACAACATAGCAGAATAACACAACACAAAATTTATTTCAAATCAAATTTCCATAAACATGCCTAGCTATAAATCCTTCTGGATTAGGGCCAATTATAATTAGAAACAATTCTCCAAGATCAATAGGATCCAATACAACTCTAGCTAGTTCAGTCCTAAAAATTATCAGCAATTGATGGAAACCCTAGGCATATCTAAACTTGAGCTTGCGAGCTTCCAAACAATCTCCTTGTCTCAAAGTATGCAAACCATTAGCTCTGCTATTACAAAATATTAGATAACAATCTGATCTACAAGATCATCAAAGCTCTTTTCCACAACTTCACTTATCTAGTTCTCCTAGATTAGCTCTCAGAACTTCCTATCTCTGATCTGATGCCTAAACAACTACCCCAAACACCCCTTAAATACTATGTTAGGAATAGTCCCAAGAGATAACCGAGAGGGGGGGGGGGGTGAATCAATTATCTACAAGATTCAATTCTTTATCCAATTAAGTATACTTAAACATAAAGCATAAACACAATGAAAGAACACATGAACACAACACCAATATTTTGGTTACAAGGAAATCCAAATAGGTAAAAACCCTAGTGGGACTTGATACCCACTAATATTATGTAATAGTGTATGATGATCCTTGCTTGAAGATCCTTTACCCTGTTAGGAGTAGCTGTACAATATATGAAGTATAATAAACCCAGTCAAGGGTGGGACCCTATTAGGATTCTTTTACAATTTTCCCTATTAGGGGAGAGGATGCACTATGTGAGAGCTCACCGCACAAAGGGGTGAAGGCTACAACCTTCTAAATAATAGATAAACACTATATCTAGATCTTGGTGAATTGCGCTTTGACCTACTATCTAGATTAGTTCCAATGTATAGCTCAAATACTCTACTTGGTCACATAGACCTTCTTGTGCTAGCTCAACCCTTTGCACACTCTGCTTTGCTTTGCTTAATCAACCATGAACCATATTCAAGCAATCACAAATGACTGCCTATAAATATCTTTCCTCTAAATGATATAATCAAGTTAGCCTATTAGAACCACCTTGAAATCATAATAGAGAAACCATAACAAACTCTAACAAACATTATGTCAGCTCTATTATGCACGCAACATATTCTGGGACCTGTCTTAGTAAGATAAATGTAGACGCATGCTACACACTGTTGGCTCTACCAAAACAACTGGCTCTTTCTCCACAAGATGAATTAACTCATGCACTCTTAACCAAACATCAATAACTCATCTCTAAGCTTAACTCCAAGGTCTCATACCCTAAAGATAGGTGCAACTCAATAACCAATAACATCTCTATTGGCTCTGCCAAACAAACACAGGAAATTGCTACTCGCGAATAGCGACTACATAACTTTACTTATGCTCATCATTAGATCATGCATCCATGAACTTAACATCACTGACATGTCTTCAACATATATCCAAGTGCATAAGGTTCCATGATAACTGTATGGACAACCATACACAGAGCACTGCTTGTTACTCTATCAGGAACACTACTGACACAAGCTTCTATATAACTGTATGTTCTAACAGTTAACCTTTGCACCCATGATATCATGCTAATATCATGTCCATGCATCATATACTAAAGGCTTTCTACATAATACTTCCACACATGCTACTTTCCATATGTTTTCATCAATGACAAACATATAGTCAGTACTAGCCTGCTGGAAAATCTCCAAAAATCTCTCCCTTTGGCATTGATGGCAACATGTGGAATGAAAAACCACCACCAACCCAAATGAACATTTCTTTTATAACATTCTCCATTTCCTCTTCAAAACTCCCCCAAAGATGAATCCTTCATTTGCTGAAATATTTTTCAGCGTTCTCCATTTCCTCAACTAAACTCTTGTCACAACTGAATACTACTCCCCCTAAGTATATTACTCCTTTTTTTCATGACTTTGTATACTACTCCCCCTTTGACATCAATGGCAAAGGGAACCATTCATTTTAAGCACTAGTACTACTCATGAAATAGAGTAGTCAACCTTCCATCAGTCCCTGAGGACTGATGCCTTTCCTTCTTTCTTCTAAGCAGAATCAGGGAAGGGAATTACTCCCAACTTCTCCCTGAGATACTTAAAAGTATCCTTAGGCAAGGGCTTTGTGAATATGTCTGCCAACTTATCTTTAGTACTCACATAGTCCAACTTGACTTCTTTCTCTACCACTTTCTCTCTTAGGAAGTGACACTTGATCTCAATGTGCTTTATCTTTGCATGCATCATAGGGTGCTTCATCTACTTGATCTAAACAATTGTAGAATAATTCAAGGCTGCTACAACATACTCCACTTCTATTGTTGACTGAGAAATAAAATTTTGTTTCTTGCTTGTGCAAGTGACAATTCTATCACCAAGAAACACTGCTCCTCCTTATGTACTCTTTATATCATCAACACATCCTGCCCAATTTGCATCAGTGTACACATGAAGCTCAACATTTTCTAAATTAGGATACCATAGACCATATTCTATAGTGCCTTGTAGGTATATGAACATCCTCTTTACTTCCATGAGGTGACTTTGCTTAGGCTCTGCTGCAAATCTTCCAACTATTCCAACTGCATTTGAAATATCAGGTCTAGTCTGAGTAAGATAAATCACTTTTCCAATCATAGATTTATACAATGTTATATCAACTACTGGTGAGTCATCTTCCTTTATAAGCTTGCATCTAGTAATCATAGGAGTCCCTACTAGCTTGCGATCATCCATTTTGACTTTTTTAAATATTTCCTACACATACTTGGACTAATTAATGAATATACCTTTCGTTTTCTGTTGCACATTCAATCCTAAAAAATAATTGATAGGACCAATCATACTCATCTCAAATTCATTATGCATCTCCTTAGAAAATTCAGCACTAAGTTTGTCATTACCTCCAAATATAATGTCATCAACAAATATAGCTACAAGTAATAAACCTTCAGATCTCTCTCTAATGAATAGATTACAATCTATTGCTCCTTTGTTGAATCCAATCTTTGTTAAGTATCCATCTAGTCTCTCATACCATGCTCTAGGGGCTTGCTTAAGTCCATAAAGGGCCTTCTTTAGTCTACATACCATATCAAGTATGTCTGATAAGGTGAATCCTTCTAGCTACTCAATGTATACTTCTTCTTTCAAATCCCCATTCAGGAATGCTGACTTGACATCCATCTGATAAACTTTGAAGTTTTTGACTGTAGCATAAGCTAGAAACAACTTAATAGCTTCTAATTTTCTCACAGGTGCAAATGTATCTGAATAGTCAATGCCTTCTCTCTGTGCATATCCTTTACATACTAATCTTGCTTTGTTTCTTACTACTATACCATCTTCATTCATCTTATTTCTAAATATCCACCTTGTTCCAATCACATTCTTATCACTAGGTCTTGGGACCAATTCCCAAGTGTCATTCTTAATAATCTGATCAATTTCTTCTTATATAGCATCATGCCAATTTGAATCCTTACAAGCATCTTCAACACTTAAAGGTTCAATCTGAGATAGTAAACATACTGCATCACTACTGGTTGAGTTCTTTGCTTGTGATCTTGTTAGGACTTTGCTGCTCTGATCTCCAATGATGTCTTTCTTAGAATGGTTTCTAGATGTAAACTTTGGAGCTTTAGTTGCTGCAGACTCATCAACCCTAGGATTTTCTTCTTCACTTGTCTCAAGGTCATTGAATAATACATCAATGTTGTCCAACATTTCTTCAATTTTTTTCTCACTAGTAGAGGGTCTAGGTTCTTCTTCAATCATGGGTGAGTAATCATGATATATTTCTTGAACCATAAACTTTTCATCAATCTTAACATGAGCACTTTCAATGATCTTTTTCAATCTTAAATTGAAACATCTATAAGCTTTACTTTTAGTAGAGTAACCAAGGAAAATACCTTCATCACTTCTTTCATCAAACTTGCCTACTACTTCATCCCTCTTGATGTAGCACTTTCTTCCAAAGATTTTGAAGTATTTTACTGTGGGAACATTACCAAACCATAGCTCATATGGTTTTTTGTCAGTGCCAGGCCTTAACTTAATTCTATTGATGGTGTAGACTGTTGTATTAACCACATCTCTCCAATAGGTGTGTGCAACTTTTCCTCCTATCATGATGGTATGCATTGTATCAAGAATGATCCTATTCCTTCTCTCTACAATCCCATTCTACTAAGGTGTTCTAGGTGCACTTAACTGTCTCTTTATGCCATGTTCTTCATAGTACTCATAAAATCTGTCAGAGGTGAATTCTCCTCCTCTATCTGATCTCAAGCATTTTATCTTTAATCGAGATTCATTCTCAACCTTAGCTTTGAATATTTTGAACTTATCAAATGCTTCTAACTTATCTTTCAAGAATGCAACCCACATCATCCTAGTATAATCATCAACAAACACAATGAAATACCTTTCACCATAGTATGATCTTGTTTGAGTTGGACCACATAGGTCTGTATGAATCAGATCCAACTCAATTCTCTGCTAAATTGTGCTTGATCCTGAATGAATTCCTCACATGCTTTCCCATCACACATTCCTTGCATATAGTGTCAACTAGCTTTGCTATGCTAAGTAGATCTCTTACTACCTTAACATTTCTTATCTTTACTATGTTATCAAAATTGATATGACATAGTCTTTTATGCCACAACCAACTGTCATCAACTTTAGCAACAAAACAACTTTCTTCTGAATTGAGATGGAAAAAATTACCTCTAGTCTTTGAGCCTGATGCAATCATAGCACCATCCTTGTTTTTAATGATGAATTTGTCATCTTTGAACTCCAACTGATATCCTTTTCCAATTAAATATCCAACTCTAAGAAGCTTATGTTTCAAACCATCAACATAGAGAACATCATCAGTACTATTTTTACCATCCAAGGTGATGGATCCTCTACCAACTATTGGTTTTGTAGTGTTGTCACCAAATCTAACCATACCACCATTGTATTTGTTGAGATGAACAAATCTTCCTTTATCACCTGTCATGTGATGTGAACAACCACTGTCTATAATCCAATCTTTCCTTATATCTGCTTGGGAAATCAATGCAAGCTCTTGTTTCTCTTTCACATCTTTATGTTCTGTCTTATTATTCATTTTTTCTACAATTGCAATAAATCCAATTTCTTCTTCACCTGATTGTTCATCCAAAACTCCATCTCCAACAAAGTAACATTCCTTAGAGTACTTAGGCTTGTAATCATTTTTGAACTTTCTAGCTCTAGTAGGACACTTAGATGCAAAGTGACCTATCTTATTACATGAAAAGTACTTAAATGGAAATTGACCTTCATATTTTCCTTTTCCTTTCTTTTCTCTTTTGGTAATCATAGAAATAAAATCATCTAAAGTTTTCTCTTTATCATCATCATCATCAAAATTACCAGAAGTGTTTGTAGATTTCTTACCATGAACTATTGCTTTGAAGGCTATCTCACTTTTAGGTTCTATCTTCAATCTTGAAATTTCAAAAGATGAGATTTTGCTGATCAAGGTCTCTCTCTTGAAATTAGATGTAAGCTGCATGGTCTCATCAAGGATGTTGATCTTTCTTTCATATTCTAGGGTAAGAATAGTCATCAACTTGTCCATAATATCTTCTTCTGAGATCTCTCCACCATTGTTCCTTATTCCAGGAACTGCTTCATTGATCCTTTGATTATAAGCTCTGATGTTTTCTTTAGGTAGCATCTCTAATGCATTGTATCTTTTCTTCCAAGTTTTTTTGCACACATCCTTTTCTTGTTTGTCTCCTCCAAAAATGTCTGCTAGGTACTTCCATATCCTGTGGGTGGTGTCTACCTTCTTTATCTCTAAAAACTCACTATCTAATAGGGCACTGATAAGCGCTTCTTTGGCAATAGCATTCTAATGAAACAATTCCTTTTGTGTTTTAGTAGCATCATCCTGTCCAAGGTCTTCTAGGGTAGGGATCTTGGCTGCTTTGATAGCTACATTAAAAACTTTAAAACCAATGCACTGAAGATGAGTCACCATCTTGTTCTTCCAATAAAGATAATTCTCTCCATCAAACTTAGGACTCTCTTTCCTAAAGTATGCCATTTGATCAACCTCAAGCTATTAAACTTTCTCTCCAAGGCACTTGGCTCTGATACCAATTGTTAAGAATAGTCCCAAGAGATAACTGAGAGGGGGGGGCATGAATCAGTTATCTACAAGATTCAATTCTTTATCCAATTAATTATACTTAAACATAAAGCATAAACACAATGGAAGAACACATGAACACAACACCAATATTTTGGTTACTGGGAAACCCATATAGGTAAAAACCCCGGTGGGACTTGATACCCACTAATATTTTGTACAAGTGTATAATGATCCTTGCTAGAAGATCATTTACCCTATTAGGAGTAGCTTTACAATATATGAAGTACAGTAGACCTGGTCAAGGGTCAAACCCTATTAGGATTCTTTTACAATTTTCCATGTTAGGGGAGAGGACGCACTGTCCGAGAGCTCACTGCTCAAAGGGGTGAAGGCTACAACCTTCTAAATAATAGATACACACTATATCTAGATCTTGGTGAACTGCACTTTGACTTGCTATTTGGATCAGTTCCAATGTATATCACAAATACTCTACTTGGTTGCATAGACCTTCTTGTGATGGCTCAACACTTTGCACACTCTACTCTGCTCTGCTTAATCAACCATGAACCATACTCAAGCAATCACAAATGACTGCCTATAAATATCTTTCCTCTAAATGATATAATCAAGTTTGCCTATTAGAACCACCTTGAAATCATAATAGAGAAACCATAAAAAACTCTAAAAAACATTCTATTGGCTCTACTATGCACGTAACATATTTTGGGACCTGTCTTAGTAAGATTAATGTAGACGCATGTTACACACTGTCAGCTCTACCAAAACAACTGGATCTTTCTCCACAAGATGAATTAAATCATGTGCTCTTAACCAAACATCATAACTCATCTGTAAGCTTAAGTCTAAGGGCACATACCCTAAAGATAGGTGCAACTCAATAACCAATAAAATCTCTATCAGCTCTGTTGAACAAACATAAGAAACTGCTACTGACGAATAACGACTGCATAATTTTACTTGCGCTCATCATCAGATCATGTGTCCATGAAATTAACATCACTGATGTGTCTTCAACATATATCCAAGTGTACAAGGCTCCCTAATAACTGTATACAAACAACCATATGTAGAACACTGCTGACACAAGCTGCTATATAACTGTCTGTACTAACAGTTAACCTCTGCGCACATGATATCATGCTAATATCATTTCCATGCATCATATACTAAAGTCTTACTTCATAAGACTTCCACGCATGCTACTTTTCATATGTTGCCATCAATGACAAACATACAGTTAGTACTGGTCTACTTTTAAATCTCCAACATACTAATCATCAGCCACAAGTTAGCTGGATGAAACCCTTAGCTCCTACAAACAAATATTAAATGCACTAAAAGTTGGCTCATAAATTGCCTTCCAAACATTTAATTCAACATGTCAGCCTATAACAATATCTATCAACAATAAATGCACCAAGTCAGCCAAATAAATCACTCAAAACTCTAATCGATAAGACCAACTATCGAGCACCAGAGAAATAATCGAGTGATAGTGAAACAACTGACCATGGTAAGCAAGATTGAGCAATGGAGTCATTACTGAGCACTAGTTTCACAAGCACCAAAGGTTCCACTGAGTTCCTTCAGCAACTGAGCTTCCTTCAATAACTGAGACCATCAATTAAGGCTGCAATTGAGTAACACTAGCCACATAACGAACCACCATGCAAATTCACCGAGGACTAAGAATGCCTCTACATTAGAGGAAAAGTATCATTATTGATAAATGATAAAATCAGATGTAATAATGCTTATTGGGTAAAAGGACTAAATTACAATTTTCTAAGTGTGGCCCGACTTAACAAATCAGGTCGCTGAGTAGCATTTGAGAGCAAGAAGGTGAGAATTTTTTATGAAGGTGGAAAGCTTGTCGAAATAGGAGGACAATAAAGAGGTAACTTATTTTATCTTGACAATGCTGAGACTTCTTGTTTACTAGTGAAAATTGAGGATGCTTGGTTATGGCATAAAAGGTTATGTTATGTAAATTTTGATAACATGATAAAGATCAGTAAAAAGAGAAAAGTTACATGACTACCTTGCCGAACTAAACCTGATCATGTTATGTGTTATCAATGTCAGAAAAGGAAGATGACAAAATATAGTTTTAGAAGTAAAGATTTTTCAACAAAAGGAATCCTAGAGTTAGTTGACATCAACCTATGTGGTCCTATGAGAACTCATAGCTACTATGGAAATAGATACTTTATTCTGTTTGTTGATAACTATAATAGATTGATGACTATGATATTTTTAAAAAAGAAGTTTGAGGCATTTAAGATGTTTAAATGGTACAATGCTAAAGTAGAAAAAGAAACCAGAAAATAATTGAAATGCTTGAGATCTGATAGAGGTGATTATTGATGAATTCTCTAACTATTGTAATGAGCATGGCATCAAAATATAGGTTTTTGCTCCTAGAGCACCACAATAGAATGGAATTACTAAAAGAAGAAATAGATCCATTATTGATTATGCAAGAACATTGATGCTAGAAAAGAATGTTGCACAAGTATACTAGAGAGAGGTTGTAAGCACTGCTATCTATGTCCTGAACTGAGTACAACTAAAGAAAGACACAAACAAGACACCCTATAAGTCATGGTTTGGATACACACTGAGCATAAGTTACTTCATAATTTTTGGTGGTAAATGTGACTCTAAAGGTGATGAGGGAATATTTCTTGGATATTCTACTAAAAGAAAAGCTTACAAATGTCTGAATAAGGTTACTAATAAGATGATTGAAAGTGTCAATGTCAAAGTTGATGAATTTGCTAATAAAAATGATGAGGAAAGACATATGAAGTTGCAAGACTATGGTAGATTTGTTTATGTTGAACATCCATGGTACCTACTGGCATTGTAGGATGAGTCTACCAAGCATCGGGAAAATAACACTGATGAACAACAAACAGAAACCGATGAATAGGATAAAGATACTGAGAAAGGAAATGAACCTGAATAGGATGAAGAACAAAGAAGAGATCAAGTACTAGAGAAATTTGTCACAAGACACCATCCTGAAAATCAAATCATTGGAGATAAACAAGTAGGTGTGATGACAAGAAGTAAGGTAAGACAAAATGTATGTCTAGTTTGTGTGTTTGAACCAAAGAATGTTAAGGTTGCACTTGAGAATGATGAATGGATCAATGCTATGAATGAAGAGATTGAATAGATTGAAAAGAACAAGACATGGTCATTAGTACCTATGCCAAAAGATAAGAATGTTATTGGTACTAAATGGATTTTCATAAATAAGCTAAATGAAAATGGAGAGGTTACAAGAAATAAAGAAAGACTTGTCTGCAAGGGGTATGCACAAGAAGAAGGTATTGACTATGGTGAAACCTTTTCCCCTGTTACTAGACTAGAAGGAGTTCACATATTACTTGCATATGCTACATATAAGAAATTTAAGGTTTATCAAATGGATGTCAAGTTAGCATTTTTTAATGGAATACTAGAAGAGGAGGTCTACATAGAACAACCAGAAGGATTTGTTGATCTGAATCAAAAAGACATGGTATGTAGACTACATAAAGCTTTATGTGGATTAAAGTAGGCACCAAGAGCATGGTATAAAAGGTTACATACTTATATTTTAAGTATTGATTTTGTAAGAACTAGTGAAAACAATAATTTGTACATGAAAGGAGGATCTAATGATACTATTTTGATTGCTGAAATATTTGTGGATGATATAATTTTTGGAGGAAAAGATCATATTTGTAAATTTTTTCCTAATGAGATGAGAAAGGAATTTGAAATGTCAATGTTTAGAGAGATTAAATTCTTTCTAAGAGTGCAGGTTATTCAGTAAAATGATAGAATTTTCATCACAATCAAAGTACATACAGGAAGTATTGAGAACATTTAGCATGGAAGATGCTAAACTAGTAGGAACATTGATGGTCACAGGCTGCAAATTGACAAAATATGATAAATCTATTGATGTAAATTAGACTATGTACCGATCTATGTTTGGTAAACTGATGTATGTAGTACACAGTAGGCCTGATATTGCACATGTAGTTGGGATTGTAGCTAGATTTTCTACCAATCCTAAGGATTTACCTATGGTTGCAGTGAAAAGAATCTTAAGATACCTGAAGAAAATAGAGGACTATGGTTTATGGTATCCTAAGGAAGGAAAATTTGAATTGAAAGTCTACACTGATGTAGATTGAGTTGGAAATATAGATGACAAAAAAAGTACAACCGAAAGAGCATTTTTCTTTGGTGAAAGACTTGTTACTTGGACAAGTAAGAAACAACCTTGTATTTCTCATTTTACTATTGAAGCAGAGTATGTTGTTGTTGCTACAAACTGTTAAAACATTTCTTATATCAAACAAGTGTTGGAAGGGATGAATGAGGTAATCACATAGTCAGTGATTATATATTGTGACAACACTAGTGCAATAAATATTTCTAAGAATCTTGTAATGCATTCAAAGACAAATCATATTTCTATTAAGTATCATTAATTAATAGAACAAGTCAGTGATTATATATTGTGACAACACTAGTGCAATAAATATTTCTAAGAATCTTGTACTGCATTCAAAGACAAATCATATTTCTATGAAGTATCATTACTTAATAGAACAAGTATAGGAGAAGAAAGTCAAACTAGAATATGTTACATCAAAAGAGCAACTTGCTGATATTTTTACTAAGTCTCTACCGACGGATACTTTTGAATACTTGAGGACTAGACTTGGGGTCCGTCCCCTATCTACCGGTCACTAATGTGATCTAGAGGTTGCATCAGCCTATTCATATTAGAACATTCATGTTGATGCAACATAGCTCACACTTTGGATTATGTCTAAGGTTGTGAATAGAGAAAAGAGAATTTTCATATCAGTATACAAAGATACATTGTTTACATTGAACAAGAGAGAGTTATTTGGCTATTGCGGAGCTGAATGTTTTATGTTTTTTGGCATTTTTGTCAAAGGGAGAGATAAAAAAAAATATGGGAGAGATAAATAGAGAATATGAAACTCAAATATGGGAGAGATAAAGAAAAAAGAAATTAGTTACTGAGAACATAGAAACATAAGGAATCTGAGAGCTGTAAAGATCTAATCCACAGAAGAGAGTCTGCATTGATAATGTCATTATGTAATGTAGTGATTAAACATATTAAATATCAAGCTAAGGGAGAGCTTACTGAGTTACAACATTTACCTACATAGTTGTGGAATACATGTTTGGTATGTGTATGGCATATTTCATATTGCTTGTGTTGCCATCAATGCCAAAGGGAGAGATTAATGAACTATAACTGATTGAATACTTGGATGACTTGAAAATTAGTGATTAGAGATTGCTAAGTTGTTGAAATGATATGTAAGATAATTAAATCAGCCATTATGTTTTCATTGATGTCAACTAGTTTTGATAGTACTTATCATGTTAGTTACAAATATCTAAACATTTGTAAAAGGAGAGAAAAGATGAAGAACTGAGATATCTACATAGAGAAAGATGGAAAAGATAGACGAGGATAAGGAATACTTTGGGTAACTTATTGATGAGTCTATGACTTCATATTGTTGACTTCGTATTGTTGACTTCATTATGTTGCATTAATCTATTATGAAGAAGGAAACAAAACTGTACAAGACAATGTGGTTGGTAAATGAAGATTTCAGTATACACCAAGCAACTGTTGTGTATACTAAGCAATAGTATTAACTAAGCTTGTATTCACTGATGCATTTCTTTGATAACCAAGTTTGGATGAAAGTATTTAATGCTTAGTTTAGCTGATAGAAGATAATTTTGAGATTAAGGATAAAGTTTGTTACAAGATCTATGACTGACAAAATTCGAAGAAGATCTAAAGGAAAAAATAGGAACATTTACTAACACAACTGCCAAGGAGAGTTTAAGAGGTAAAATCAATGAAGAAGATTAAGTGAAAAAATGTGATGGTTGATATGAAAATGGTTTATCTATCTATATAATAGATATGAGTTTGTTTATTGAAATATGTTGAAAGAAAGAAGACTGTAGAGATTTCACGTGAACATAATTTCATGCATGCTTGATCAGATTGGTTGAAGGAGAACCGAGACTACATAGATTACTAAGCATCAAAGAGCTATTACAGAGTGAAAGTAAGTTGAGGAAGTGAATTGAAATATTGATTAGAGGATTTGTATGGACTTAGAATAGATTTGAACATCTAAAAATTGAGTCGCATTGTAATCAAATCAACTACTGTTTCAGTATAACCATTGATACAAAAAATCTCTTAACCGAGTTGACTTAACCGTCTTTATATTATTGCCTATGACATTCAGAGAATATTCATTGTTACCTTGTTGACCCTATAGTGAATGCTGGTCAAAAGATAATGGTTAGTTTTAAATCCTCTAACAAGGTCACACTTAACAGTGTGTTTTGTAACCTTTAACAGGGTTGGCTCTTCACTAAGCTCACTTCAGAAGAGTGAATTATTTTGGGTTGTCGGTCCTAGGTGGTTTTTCCCTTAACAGGGTTTCCACGTTAAATCATTATGTTATGTGTTTTTGTGATGATTATTTTATTGTCATACTTTACATTCTACATATTTGATTTGGTCGGTAATCATAGTAAGTTAATTAACTGGTAATCAATAAAAGGCATAGACAATTTAATGCTTTATGTTATCGAGCTACAGAATTTTTTGAAATTGTTTGAAGTGTTACATCTTGATATTTGGGACTGTGGGATAACTGATTCACCCCCCCCTCCTCTTAGTTATTCTAACAATATCTAGCCTGGTGTGAGTCATATATTGTAATCCTCCAACCATAGATATGCACTTGGTCTAAAAAATACTTTGTGATTCATCATCAATTGTCATCTTGTTACCAGTTACCATAGGTGTTCCAACCGGTTTGCAATCTTCCATTCCAAACTTTTTCAACATTTTTTTAAAATATTTAGTTTGAGAGATAAAAATGCCATCTTTGTTCTAAATTATTTGTAGTCCAAGAAAGAATTTTATTTCACCTATCATGGACATCTCAAATTCTTTTTCCATTTCTTTAGAGAATTTCTCACATAGATCATCATTGTCTCCAAAGATAATATCATCAACAAAGACTTCTATTTGTATCATCTTAAAATGGAAGCACTTCCATGAAAAGAGGGTTTAGCCCTCTGAGTAAGTGGTCTTGGGTCATGTTAAGTTCCTTGATCAAGTCTTTGCATGTATCTAGCTTTTCCCCCTATTCTTCTTTCCTCTACACTTGATGTTCACTCCATATCTGTATTTCCTAGCATTCTAGGTCAGGATCTGGAGGTTTTTGACCAAAAGGTCAAAGTCAGCCTTTAAGGGTCAAAGTTGACCTCAAACCTGACCTAGGTCAGAGTTGACCTTGACCCTGACCTAGGTCAAAGTTGAGCTCATCCTTGACCCCCAGTCCAGATTTCAAATTTCCTTGATTTTCCGGTGTTGAGTTTCAAGGATATTTGTTTTCCCGCCTCTGGGTCAGTCATTTCGGGTTTCAGAATGGTAAATCCTTAAATTGCATTTAATCTAGGTATATTTTCTAAAGGTTAGGACCTATTGGGATTTAATTCTCCAAGGTGACCCCTCTAGAATATTATGCCCTAGTTCACTATAAAAGGAGGTCTTCCTCCCTCATTTTCCATATCTCTCAATAAAGTTTTCATCTCATCTCAAGCAATTGCAATCTCTCAAGCTCTCAAGTGCAAGAAAGAATTCAAGCATTCAAGAAATCCTTCAAGAATTCAAGTGTTCAAGCATTCATCCCTCAAGGAGATCCATTGTTAGCCATTGAAGGATTCAATCTCTTTAGAGCCCACTTGAAGATCCATCCTTCTACATTCATCCAAGCCTCCTCATATGCAAAGATCAATTCAAGGTTGGTGTTGAAGATCGAATACAATTGATTGGAGATATCCTACATTCATTCTACATCCATTGGAGCATCCCTACTTGTGGATTTGAGGATTCAAATCCTCTACAAGGACTTCAACATAAGCGAGGTGAATTATTTCAATTGCTTTGTTTATGCATACTACATTTCAATTCAATTTCAAGGTTAATTCCTAAATTGGGGTTTGACCAAGGAAAACCCCCCATACAAACAAAACCCCCATTTTCTTATAGGTACAGGTGCATAATTTTAGATGTGAGAGTTGATTTGGATACCCTTTTCGGTGAACTTTTGAGATCTAGGAACAAATTCAGAATCAACCTTCAAATAAAGAATCTAGCCTTTGACCTTTTATGAGAGTCAAAGATTACCTGCTGTCAGAAAAATAAAAGGTTTCTAAGTTTTCTTCATCTCAGCATTTCTAGTCCAAAATAGGTTGCAAAATTGCCTAAAAGTACACACAGACATAAAAAATTGGCATTTTCCATATTTTCCCTAATTTGAGGTTAGTATTTGTATTTCAATTATTTGAGATGTTAAGCATAACTCTCCATAGGGAAATATAGGGCTTTTCTCTCTCTTTCATATTATCCATAGATTGATTCGATTGTGCATTAACCTTTTGGTTGATCAAATTGGATCTCTCCTTTGGGAATTTGGAATTAGGAGTGGATCTCATATTTCCCCCATACATTTACATTTGAATAGTGGTGATGCCATTTTACCCCTATTCATTTTGGTGAACCTGACTAGCTTACTCTCTTTCTTTTTGGTGTTAGATTTCCTTTATCTTGTTAGTATTAGGTTTATCCTTTATGTTAGATCTTGCATGCTAATTACATTTCAAAAATAAAAAAATATTCATGCTTTATGTGTTCTTAGTTTAATTCATTTGCATTATATTGGTTTATGAGATTTACTACTACTAGTCCCACTTATAACATTCCAGTTAGAAGAAGTCGTAGACTCATGGGTGCCTTTGATCCTGAATCTTACTCTCCTTTCCTTAGGATCCTAGATAATAATTTGATTCTTAATGATTCCAATCCTACAATGGAGAAAAAATCTTCTCACTCATCTCATGATGAGGATGACGCTTTAAGAGTTCCTCCTGAACAAGTCCAAAAACTTTCCACTGAACTTGATAAAATGGGTAATTGGCTCATTCAAGAGAACCATAATCAAGATTCTATTCAAGCTATAGAGGCTCTTAAGAAAGTTCTCTATGATAGTGATCAAGGTGTTACCCTTTTGTGTGGTATTACTCACCTCATGCATTCAAACGTTAAACCTTTAGCTCAAAAAGTTCAAGATATAGGGTTGATTCCTCCTAGTGTTGAACCCTCTTCTAATCCTTTACCTAGTATTCCTACCTATACTCCTTTGGTGATTGTGATGGTTCCCTCTATTCCTATGAGTATTCCTCTTATGTCCCTACCTACATCACAAACTTCATATCATAATGTTCCTTTTATTTATTCCAATCCACTTCCAACTATAGTTCCTAGTGTTCCTCCAGTTGTGTCTTCTATTCCTGCAGCTTCTTAAACCTTACCTAGTGTGTCTAATGTTTATACTCATCCTATTTCCTCTAATGATTCAACAATCATTATTTTGGCTGAAAATGTGTCATCCTTACAACAAAAACTTGCTTCCTTAACTCAAAACAAGTTTAGCATCCCTACATGTGACATGGGAAGTCCTTTGTCTTTGGATATTATTCGTACTCCTGTTCCTTAGGAAGTCAACATGCCTCATCTTGAGAATTATAATGGAAAACGAGATCCTGTTCATCATGTTAAAACATTCCAAATCCTTTGTAGTGATTATGCTCATGACCATAAGATTTTAGCCAAACTATTTACTAGAACCTTCCATGACAAGGCCTTAAAATGGTATTATTCCTTGCCTCCTTATCCTATTGATTCCTTTCCAAAACTTGCTAATTCCTTTATTCAACAATTTCAAAAACAACATTGGCCTGCAAGTGTCTTTGATTGATTTGATGCATTCTAAACAAAGTGCTAAAGAAAAATTAGCTAAATTTATTGGTAGATTTAAGCATGTGCATGCTCAGATTTCCTATCCTGTTCCTGATATTGATATTCAATGTATGTTTATTTCAAATTTGCAAAAGGATATTAGAGATAAGATTTTGCTTACTAAATTTACCTCTTTTCAACAACTTTGTGCAGTGCTTCATCATTATCAATTACAAGTGAGTCAATTTGAGAGCAACACTCCAATGGATCCGGTTCCAGTTGATAAGAGTGATGATGCTCCTAATCCAAACAAATTTCAAAAATTCAATAACTATGTCAAGATAAACAAACAAGAAAATGCAGTTGCTGATCAAGTTGTTGTTGCATCTCACAATGCCACTTCTACATCCACTACTTTGTGATTAAATCATATGTTTACTCCTCTTTCTGAATCTTTACATACTATTATGAATAGGTTGTTAACTTCTAATATGATTACTTTACCTCCTATTTGACCTCTTTTACCTGCTACAATTGCATATAAATCTTTTGATCAAAATGTTTTTTGTCAATATCATCATTAGAATGGTCATGATACTGAGAAGTGTTATTCTTTAAAACATAAGGTTCAAGACTTAATTGATGCTAATGCCTTATCTGTTGATAATTTTGATGCTAGTGGGAACAAATCTGTCTCTCCTCCTAATAAAAACCTTCAAATCTATATGAATCCTTTACCTACACATGATACTAATACAATTGCTCAACCATCTGCTATGGAAATTTTGTATGATTCAAATATAGATGATCTCAATCATGTTGTTAATCAAGTAGAGCATGTTGGTCAATCTATATCTCCACATCAACCTCAACCTCAAGTTCAATCTCAACCTCGACCAAAACCTAAACCTAAATTGAAAACTCAATCTAAAAATAAAAAACCTCAGGAACTTTTGATTACCTTTGATGACTCTGAGACTATTAAAGCTCTTGATGGTCCCCTTTACATTTTTGCTAGGATTTCTCAAACACCTACTTGTTGGTGTTCTTGTTGATACTACATCCTTAGTTAATGTTATAACTGAAGAAAATCTTTTTATGAAAATCTTACAATGTGATTCTTATGATACATCGGATGTGTGGATTCAAACATGTAATGATTTTCTTTATCCATCATTTGGTTCTATTACTTTACCAGTTGATCTTTGTGGAAAAATTGTGAACACTACCTTTGTTGTGGTTCGTACTTTTGATCAATTTCAAGTTAAGCTAGGTTTCCCTTGGTTGACTGCCATGCATTTTATTGCTTCACCTATCCATAAGTGTCTTAAGTTGATTCATGATGAAGAAGTGAAGACAATTAATCATAGCTTATATCAACCTTCTAGGCCTAGAGATTGTGCTGCTCTTGATTTCTTTTGGCCTTCATTACCTAATTCATGTCCTCAACCTGATAATCTTTTTTGATCATATCAAGCTTATAAACATTGTAAGATTCTTGAATTAAGCATACCTCCTATGGATCTTAATTGTGGTTTTTTTCCTACATCTTCTATATCTCCTTTAACTATGGCTTCTAGTTTTGTTAACCAAGTTCCTTCTATCGAACCTATCAATGATTTTGTGATTGTTTCTCCTATTGTTGATAATCCTATTGATCTTCCTAAAGAACCTATGAAGGATCCTATGATTGTTCCTCCTAGTTCTCAACCTATTTCAAATAAATTAAAATGTAATCAATCTGCTAATGAATTTCATAAGAAGCATCATGCTCATGCTAAAGCTCGTAATTCTATTCTTCAAAGATCTCTACCTTCTTTGGATAAATCTATGCATGATGTGTTAGAATAAATTGTTACTAATAATCATGTTAAGATGCATGATTATGATGATTCTACTCATATCTTAGATCCTATTTTGATTAATTTGGATGAAGAAGATACTCTTGATGATATTGATGATGTTAATGATGAATATGAGACTATTGACATTGACATTGATTTACCTAATATGCTTTCATCACCTAGTGTCGAACATTGTGATTCTCAAGAGGATCCTTGTTTGGAATCGGCTATCATTCCTACTATGTTGGATATACTCCCTCTTGTGAGTTACCCACCTTCCCTAAATGATATACAATGAGATGGGGAGAGTAGGTGGCATGCTTGATCGACTAGTCCTTTGTGGTAGCTTTGTTGTGTGTTTTCTTGTTGTACTGTGTTTCTTTTGTAATGTGCTTGCTAAATGTTGTTAGATTCTTTTTAGATGATCCTTGTTACTCAGTTGGTGGAAGGTGATGAAGGAATCTAAACTACTGTTCAACTTCCTCTATATGTATCTCTATTCTTCTATGTGTTGTTCAATGTTATGTTGTAATTGTGCTATTGTTCGTAAATGTTTCCTTGTGTAATCTACTTGGATTCGACATATGGTAGCACTAATTCTTTTGGTCTCCATGTCATGGTCCGAAAAGATTCTCCTTCATATATCTTATGTGATCTTTCCTCCTTTGTGATCATAGTTCTACTTTCTTTGGGGAATGATGTCAATTGATTTGCAATAATATCATATATATATTATCTTATGATCATATTGACCCCATGGTAGGTAGATCCCTTCTGTGTTCTCTGTATGTTTCTATGATATTTCCCTTGATTTGTCTTCATCTAGGGGCATCTCGACATGGAAATGTAATCAATGGAGTTGTTTATGTTTCTGTTAAATCCATTACTCCTGTTAAAGTGTTAGCAATGACTTTAACATGCGGGCATATGCTCTGCTCACATATTGCACACATGCACTTTTTGATATGCACATATTTTTCAAGATAATTTTCTCCCTTTTTGGATTAGTAACTAATCCTTAAAGCATGGATTTATATTTTAGGATCTCTTGATCCCTCCAGTTTCAAAAATCAATATATATATATATATATATATATATATTGATCTCTTAAGGTCAGAGGTGTCCTTAAGACTAGATCTCTTTGTTGTTTTTGGTTTTATTCTTATGGAATAAAATATTCCTAAGGGTGAATCCTTGATGGGTTGACTAGTGAGTAGCCACATTCACTAGGCGGTTCAATTCCATCTTTCCAGTTGTGTTGTTTCCTTGTGTGGTTCACAATGGGACATAAGTTCTCATTGGGTGAGGTAATCACACCCTTTCTTTTTCTCTCTAGAGATGTCTCTCTTATTGTGATCTAGGAGCTGACGAACACTTGAGTCCCTGGGGGCTTAAGGTTTCCCTTTGTCCCTTGGATTACAATAAGATTATCTTTTCATTCTGATCTCCTTTACCAAGAGTTTGCATCGAGTCCATACTCATGCTAAAGTGGGGGCTTAATGTATCATCTTAAAATGGAAGCACTTCCATGATAAGAGAATTTAGCCCTCCGAGTAAGTTGTCTTGGGTCATGTTAAGCACCTTGATCGAGTCTTTACATGTATCTGGCTTTTCCCCCTGTTCTACTTTCCTCTGCACCTAATTTTCACTCCATATTTGCATTTCCTAGCATTCTAGGTCAGGATCTAGAGGCTTTTGACCAAAAGGTCAAAGTCAACCTTTATGGGTCAAATTCAACCTTGACCCTAACCTAGGTCAGATTCAAGCTCATCCTTGACCCCCTATCCAGATTTCAAATTTTCTTGATTTTCGGGTGTCGAGTTTCAGGGATATTTGTTTTCCTACCTCTGGGTTGGCCGTTTCGGGATTCGAAATGGTAAATCCTTAAATTTCATTTAATCTAGGTATATTTTCTAAAGGTTAGGACCTAATTGGGATTTAATTCTCCAAGGTGGCCCCTCTAGAAGATTGTGCCCTAGTTCACTATAAAAGGAGGCCTTCCTCCCTCATTTTCCATATCTCTCAATCAAGTTTTCATCTCATCTCAAGAAATTGAAATCTCTCAAGCTCTCAAGAGAAAGAAAGAATTCAAGCATTCAAGAAAGCCTTCAAGAATTCAAGTGTTCAAGCATTCATCCCTCAAGGAGATCCATTGTTAGCCATTGAAGGATTCAATCTCTTTGGAGCCCACTTGAAGATCCATCCTTCTACATTCATCCAAGCCTCCTCATATGCAAAGATCAATTCAAGATTGGTGTTAAAGATCAAATACCATTGATTGCAGATATCCTACATTCATTCTACATCCATTGGAGCATCCCTACTTGTGAATTTTGAGGATTTGAATCCTCTACAAGGACTTCAACATAAGTGAGGTGAATTATTTCAATTGCTTTGTTTATGCATACTACATTTCAATTCAATTTCAAGGTTAATTCCTAAATTGGGGTTTGACCAAGGCAAACCCCCCATACAAACAAAACCCCCATTTTCTTGCAAGTAAAGGTGCAAAATTTTGGATCTGAGAGTGGATTTGGATACCCTTTTCAGTGAACTTTTGAGATTTGTGAACAAAGTCAAAATCGACCTTCAAATAAAGAATCTAGCCTTTGACCTTTTATGAGGGTCAAAGACTAACTGCTGTCATAAAGATAAAAGATTTCTGGGTTTTCTTCGTCTCGACATTTCCAGTTTGAAATAGGTTATAGAATTTCCAAAAAGTACACATAGACATGTCAAAAATTGGCATTTTCCAAATTTTCCCTAATTTGAGGTTAGTATTTGTATTTCAATTATTTCAAATTTTAAGCATAACTCTCCATAGGGAAATAT
Organism: Chamaecyparis obtusa; assembly: GCA_027943335.1. Taxonomy (NCBI): domain Eukaryota; kingdom Viridiplantae; phylum Streptophyta; class Pinopsida; order Cupressales; family Cupressaceae; genus Chamaecyparis; species Chamaecyparis obtusa. The sequence goes on from BSBK01008598.1 coordinate 163,475, forward strand.
AGGGTTTTTCTCTCTCTTTCATATTCTCCATAGATTGATTTGATTGTGCATTGACCTTTTGGTTGATCAAATTGGACCTCTCCTTTGGGACTTTGGATTTAGGAGTGGATCTCATATTTCCCCCATACATTTACATTTGAATAGTGGTGATGCCATTTTACCCCTATTCACTATTATCAAAACTCCATCTTCACTAGTTCTTAAATACAAATTATTGTCATCATTACCTTTTCTGAATCCAAGCTGAAGTAGGTATTTCTATAACCTTGCATACCAATCCCTTGGAGCTTGCTTTAGCACATACAAATATTTCTTCAACTTACATACCATGTCCCTATCTTCGCATAATGGAAATCCATCAGGTTGTTCTATATATACTTCTTCTTCAAGATATCCATTCAGGAATGTAGATTTTACATCCATTTGATATACTTTGAAGTTTTTGTGTGCAACATAAGCCAAGAATAATCTTACAACTTCTATTCTAGCAATAGGAGAAAAATTTTCTTCAAAGTCTATACCTTCTTGTTGTGAATAACCTTTACATACCAATCTTGCTTTGTTTCTTAATACAGATCCTTCTTCATTCATTTTATTTCTGAAAACCCATTTAGTTCCTATCACATTTTTGGTTTTAGTTCTAGGAACCAATTCCCAAGTGTCATTCTTCTTTATCTGATCTAACTCTTCTTTCATAGCATTTATCCAAGATTTATCTCTGCAAACTTCATCTATATTCTATGGTTCAACTTGAGAAATCAAATAAATTTCTTCTCTAACCTTTGATCTAGTTAATACTCCTTGATTAATATTGCCAATAATTTGATTTTCAGGATGATTTTTCTTTACATACCTCAGTGTTTTAGGAGCCTTAGTAGTCTTATCTATGTCATCATCACATGCCTAATTTTTTCACTCAGTCTCAACAATTTATTCTTCTTCTGCAATAACAACCTCTTTGATCTTTGTAACTAGATTATAATCATACATTCTCTCTTGTATCTAAAACTTTTCATCTATCTTCACATTGTTACTTTCAATCATTTTTCTTAATCTCAGATTGAAACATTTGTAAGCCTTTCTCTTAGTAGAGTAACCAAGGAAGATTCCTTCATCACTTCTAGCTTCAAAATTTCCTATCTCATCATCTCTCTTGATATAACACTTACTACCAAATATTCTAAAATATTTTACAATAGGAGTATGATTAAACCATACTTCATAAGGATTCTTACTTGTGCCTTCTCTAATTTGAATTATGTTTAGTGTGTACAAATTTGTCCCAACAACCTCTCTCCAATGCAAATTAGATGCATTCCCTTCAATCAGCATTGTCCTAGCAGCATCAAGTATAGTCATGTTTCTTTGCCCAGCTATCCCATTTTGTTGTGGAGTCCTAGGAGCATATGTTTTTCTTTGTATTCCATGCTCTTCATAGTATGAATTGAACAAGTCTAAAGTAAACTCTCCACCTCTTTCTGACATCAAACATTTTATCTTTAAACCTGATTCATTCTCTACTTTTTCTTTGAACAATTTGAAATTATCAAAAGCTTATGATTTTTCACTTAAATAAGTAACCCACATCATCCTAGAAAAGTCATCAACAAAAATTATAAAATACCTCTCACCATAGTATGATTTTATCCTTGTACCTCCACATAGATCTATATGTTCCAAAACCAAATTTTATTTTGATATAAATGCTTTTCTCTTATAGCTTCTTCTAGTATGTTTTCCCACAACACATTCTCTGCATATAGTGTTAGATGGTTTCACAATCTTCAATAGATCCCTTACTACTTTAGTCAAACTTGCCTTCATAATATTGTCAAAGTTAACATGAAAAAACCTTGGGTGCCATAACCAATTGTCATCTACCTTCACAAAAAAACAAGAGGCTCTAGATGTATTTAATTCAAATACATTACCTCTAGATTTAGTACCAGTTGCAATCAACTTTCCTGCCTTGCTTTTGATAAAGCATTTTCCATCATTGAATTGTAACTGAAACTCTTTGTCCATCAACTGACCAACACTCAATAAGTTATGCTTGAGTCCATCAACAAGTAGTACAATATCAGTATTAGTTTTTCTATCTAGAGTAATAGATCCTACTCCTATAATAGGTTTAGGAATATTATCTCCAAACCTCACAACACCACCATCATACTTTACTAATTTAACAAATTTGTTTTAATCTCCAATCATATGATGTGAAAAACCACTATCTATGATCCATTTAGATTTCTTATCAACATGAGATACTAAATTTTTTTCCTCATGTAATGGTTCATCTCTAATAGAAACAAATCCAATCTCTTCATAATCTAGTTCATCATCATCAGAAATGCCTTCACTATCATAATAACATTCCTTATCCTTTTTGAAGAATTTAGGCTTGTATTTAGGAATTCTTGTATGACATCTAGATGAAAAATGACCTACCTTATTACATGAAAAACATTTCAAAGGTAATTTTCCTTCAAATTTACCCTTACCTCTTTTTTTTGTCCTAGCAATCAGTGCAACAAGTTCATCCATCTTTCTTTCTTCATCCATCATCTGTTCCCATTCCTCAATATATTCACTAAGATCTTCCTATAGGTTCTCACTGCCGGTGCTCAGAAGTGTAGACATTATCTTCTTGTGTGAAGATGCTTTAAATGTAGACTCAACTTTAGGTACAGAGTCTCCCAATTCTATAGCTGCAAAAGTAGTTAGTTTTATAATTAACATCTCTCTGCTAAAGTTCAAAGTCAAAGGTATAGTTTCTTGAATAGACATAACCTTGAAATTGTAAGAAAGTGTCAGTGATCTAAGGATCTTTGTAATAACTTCTTCTTCATCATAAGTGCCTCCATAATTTATGATTCCAACTACAACTTATGTAACCCTTTGGACATAAGTCCTAATGCTTTCATCCTCATTCATTTGTAGCTTCTCCATCTTTTTTTTCTCATTTTGTAACTTCTCTTGTTTGGTATACTTGTCTCCCTCATATAGTGCTTCTAAGATTTTCCAAATCTGGAATGCCGAATCCAAGTCTTTAACTTAAGTAAATTCTCCTTTAGAGAGTGTGCTGATCAATGCTTCCCTTGCAATCATGTTAAGTGAAAATATCTTATTTTCATCCTCAGTAGTTATTGTTAACTCATCTTTGGACTTTATAGCTATCTTTTTCCTTGTAATAAACCAATATTCAATTCCTAAACAAAACAAGTGAACATCCAAGATCACCTCAATCTATTAATCTTTCTCTCTAAGGACCAGTAGCTTTGATACCAATTCTTAGGAATAACAGTCCATAATACAACTGTGTTGGGGGGGGGGGTGAATCAATTGTATGATAGATTATTAAACTTTAAACTTTATATAGCTGCAATATCAGATTTAATGAATAGAATGAATGCCAACACAACAAAACAATATTTTGGTTTCGAGGAAACCTTGTTAAGGTAAAAACCCCAGTGGGAATTAGCACCTGCAAATGATGTATTGAGAGTATAGTATCCTTGTTAGAAGATTTAGCCCTGATAGGAGCTTATTGAAGCATTATAGTACACAATCCTTGTTAGAGGATAGACCCTGTTAGGAGTCAAGAAAGAAGGGTGGGCTCACTGCCTAGGCTCACGACCTAAAGAAGGTTAAATCCACCTTCAGAACACATTGTTCGCACTAGGTGTATATAGAGACATACACAATATTTTTAACTATTTTCTAGCAACTTTCTATGCTTGATCAGTTCCAATGAGTTTCACCCATAATCCTCTACTCTACATCTAGCAGACACAAGCTCGTAGATCTTCCAATTCCTTTCACATTACATACACATTCACCATATATTTTCCAAAGAAAAGATCTTACATATATACCCTATTACATTCTACATGATCAAGTTGGCCTATTAGGCTTTCCTAATTACATAAACTCTTGCTAAGATACACACGGTACCTAAAAAAAGTATACAATGATTCCATTACAATAATTAAGGACTGAAATCCTTAAATTACATTTTCCATACAAAATGAACACTATATCTCTGAGGTTGGTTTCCAAGAAGGTCTTCTCCAAATCACACGCCACACCTGAAATCATCTAGTATTTTGTACCTTGTACCTTACGCTAACCAAAAAACATCCTCTAGTACCTTTTTTTTCACCTCTTAAGCTCATATGCATCTAATCCATATCTTTTGTAAGATATACCAAAAACTTAGAGACTCACTCTATCAGTTTTCACTGTCACTATTCAAGAACCAGTCCTCACCAAAACATTTTAAACTCATTTAGTATGAGCCAATACATGATGCGTCTTGGATATAAGATCACAACATCCTCCTATACTCTCATCTATCTTCATATGTTCTAAAACATCCATATAGTGTCTGTACACTGTCACAATTAGCCTGTACTCTTCATAGAGACATATGTTGACATCAGTGACAAACCACAAATGACAATAGTATGACTACCTATTTAGTAATGTAGTGATTAAACATATAAAATATCTCAATTACCATCCCATGCATTAGTAATATCCAACAATACTGACCAATTTCAGTAAGATTTAATAAGTCATCAATTATTTTTCCATGTTGAAAACTTGCCACATTACGAATTAGAGAAATGTTTACACCTTTATCTATTCAATCCCAAGCATTTTGTTGAACACTTTCACAAGGCATTGACCTATTTGATAAAAGAATTATTTGGACCAATAATATCACTATAGAAGGGTACCCTAAATGCTAAACCTATGATAACACATCTCTGGGATACGCATGAAACAACACCCACATGAAAAATACCTAGAAAATCAAGTTATGTTTGAGATGCACATAAGATGAAGCTAAGTGATATGGTTCACTTGTAATCGACATGAATCTATTATTGTCACTCTTCCTTTGGTCACACAGAGAGTAGCATCCAAGGTTGTGAGCTCTTGCACGGAATTAATTCTCTCCCTTTGCATTTTTAGTTTTTTATTTGAACACTAAGTATAATGTTATAATAATTATATTTCTTTGTGCTTATAATTTAAATAAAATTACACATACACACACACACATAGATATATATATATATATATATATATATATATATATATATATATATATATATATATATATATATATATATATATATATATATATATATATATATATATATATATATATATATATATATATATATATATATATATATATATATATATATATATATATATATCTTCTTTTTTTTTTATTGGTAAAAGGCTGTAGCCCTAGAAAGTTTTTTATTAATATAAATAATTAATTACAATGTGACCCTGCTCATTGCAGGCACTGGTAGGAAAGAGCGGGGTTGAGAAAACCTCCAGCCTTGCCCGGGACCATAGGTCCTATCCTTATACAAAATTAACGTGGGCATACCCATGACTCGACAATTGTCAAGATTTGTAAAAATACATGTTTCCGTAGGCATACCCACGGCTCGATACCTATTGGGATTTGTACATATTTTCGTGGGCATACCCATGTCCCGAAAGAACTTGAGATTGTTTTTCTTTTTTAAAATCATGATCTGATTGATATACATTGACTGGTGATTACATAAGGGTTAAGTCATTTATACAATTATATACAATATCTGATCCTCTTACTTTGTCGAGAATAAGTATTGATCGTCCGAATGATAATCCTGCCTGAACAAACAAGACAAAAATCCTCCAAAAACCAAGGTTAATCGACATGAAGATTAGAAGGTCCTACATCTTAGCTCCATCACGTATCTATGAATATTGTGAATATTGACTTAAAAACCACTCTATAGATTATATGAAATATTAGGAAAATAGACATACTAAGAGTTATATTAAAGAAAAAACATATGCTTAATTTTACCGTTTCTAAGCCACTGCTCCTTAAGTGCTACTAACATCTACTTACCTTTACTTGAACACATTCTTTTCTATCATGATAATATTAGATACATAATATATCTGTGTGGTTAATAACCCTTACCGATTAAGATTGTTGTTTCCTTCCACAAGTTAGCAATCTTCAATCTGAACATTTTAGGAATATTTGTAACAAAGTTGAGCAGTCTCCTTTATATTATACTTATGATCTGACTAATTCCATGTATAGCCTGGCTATCTATCATAATGAGGAGTTATGTAGAGGTTCCTTGTAAGCCTCTTAATTTTAGTTCAACAGAAATTACATTTGTGATTATCTAGACTCCTCAGGAAAATTAATCAATAAAGTTGGTTTTCTTTAGTCCCTAATAGGTAGAAATTAGCTAAAGTTAAATTCTTTTTTATTATTTTAGCCTACCAAACATACAAAGGGGATACTATATTAATATTATTAGGGAGGATAAATATCAATACAATCTAATAATAGTCATCATCAGTAAGGAATTAGTCTAAAGAACTGTTGTAAAAGAATACTTCTTGGCTTCGGGGTTATACTTATAATGAGTACCTTGTGCGCAATAAAAGGAAAACTTATAGTTTCTATTCATCATGCTCTTATTAAATTGAGAAATAACTATAATTAGTAGTCTAGCTGTAATGTTTACTTATCCTTGTCATCAATGCCCTTTTTGATGTGTTGATGATGGTTGCTACAACAAGATTTAAAAAATGATAACAAAGACTATGTGAAAGGACCATGAAGCGGATAATAGGTTTACCCATTGTCGGAGGAAACTTGATGACCTTGCTCTATTTCCCATGCTCTTTCCTACAATCATTATAGTAATGAATTTAGTGGTCATGTAATCATTACAATATACTTTCTAGTTAATCCTTGCAATGAGTCTAGACTCCAAACTGTAATCATTACAGGGTACTAGGAGCTTAAAGAAGAGAAAGAAACTATTAGATGTAAATGTGTTGAATTAGCTAAATTTGAAACCTTATAGAAAAAATACCTGCTCTATTAATATACTAAATCCATTGAGTGTTTGTTATAGAATAGTGGTGCTTAATACTACCTACACATATCACTTTGAAGCTAATCGATCTCTAATGATAAAGAGTTTAGTTATCCTAATTACCTATTAAAGTTTGTACCAAATGTGACTTATCTGATATATCATCTCATTAATATAAACACTTAAGGGTTATCTTGGATATGCTAGTCCATTGTTACAACTCCATTAGCTCCTAGATTAGCTAGCATATCTGCCTCTGTATTACCTTCTCTATAGGTATGACTGATTTTATATTTAGTTATACCCTCCATTATTTGATTAATCTCTTCTATTTTTGAGTTCAGAATCCAATTAGGTGTTTTTTTAGTACGAATGGCATTGATGATTATTTGAGAGTCTCCTTCAATTATTACTTTGGAAATGTTAAGACTCTTGCATAACTTTAGGCCCTCTAATGCCGCTTTGCATGCAGCCATGTTATTAGTGGTGGGGTTGATGGGCCTGGAGAACTTAGCAATAACTTGTGACTTCCAATTTTGGATAATCCCCCCAATACCTGCAACCCTAGGGTTACCTCTAGATGCTCCATCAAATTTAAGTTTATACCATCCCTCTTTTGGAGGAATCCATTTACAGGAAGCTCTGTCAGCCTTCATTTTGGGTCCCCCTTTTCCATATAAGGGAGGAATATCTAATTTAGGCCATTTAAATCTAATTTTATTATCTTAGCTCTTAAAAGACTCTTCATAACTTAACTTGTCCCTCAGCTTGCTGTTAATAATTTCTACTATTGACTCTTCTATCTTGTTTGTGATTGTATCCCATGGTAGTTTCTGATCGGTGAAAATCCTTCTATTTCTTTCTTTCCAAATTTCCCAAACTACTATTGATGGAAAGATGATCCAAATATCCTTATATAAATTATCTTTATAAAGAGATGGCCATGCTTTAAGGTTTCTTAATAGATCAGAATGAAGAGTAGACTTCCAACCTAAACTTTGGTGAAGCCAATTCCAGCATTTTTGTGAGAATGGGAAGTTAAGGAGAATGTGATTAACATCCTCAGAATGATTCTCACATAGGGGGCACCTAGATGGCCCTTCAAAACCCAATTTATTAAGTCTATTTGCTATAAGAATCTTATTTTGTATAGCCGCCCATAAAAACATGCCAGCTTTAGGGAGGCAAGATTTATTCCAGCAAAGGTTCAGTCGTATATTTATATTGTCCAATTTCAGCTCCCTAATAATAGAATTGTAGCCCTCTTTAATGGAATAGTTACCATTATTGGATCCCACCCAGATTAAAATATCTGATCTAGTTTTGAGTGATACCTCTCTATCTTTCAGAATTGCCAAAAGGTTTTGCTTCTCATGCCATACAAAATCAATTTCCTCTAAATCACTCCATTTGGTAACTCTTTTCTTACAAAGATAATCCTTAAGATAAATGCCTTTAACCTTTTTACATTCTTCCATAAACTCCGATGAGAAGCCTTGTTTATTTAGGGGAGGAAGTCTTGCCCATGAATCATCCCATAATAGTGCTTGATCTCCTGCACCTACATCCCATGTTACACATTTGCTAATAATTCCTCTATAGTCTTTAATAAAGTTCCAGATCTGAGAGCCTTTAACATGTGAATGCGACATAAATATATAAATGGGTCCGCATCGGGGATATATTTATGTAATAATATTGACGCCCATTTGCTACTAGATTCCTTGTACAATCTCCAGATGAGTTTAGCTCCAAGAGCTTGATTTTTCCATAAAAGATTTGTGATGCCAAGGCCCCCCTTAGAGATTGGTTTGCATAAGGTATCCCATTTAATAAGGGAAAGTTTTTTGTCTTCTGATGGACCTTGCCAGTAAAAATCTCTAAACATTTTATCTAATCTCTTTTTTATATTAGTAGGGAGGGGGAGTACAGACATATGGTATGTAGGTATGGCGAAGAGAACTGATTTTATCATAGTCACCCTACCTGCTTTTGTTAACCATCTTCCCTTCCAAGAAATTTTCTTATTTTGTACTTTAGTGATTACTTGCTGCTAGAGCTTGGAGGATAAGAGACCTTTATCCAAGTCAATGCCCAGATATTTGCACGGGAATTTACCAATTTTGTATCCCATAATATTACATATCTCTGATTCTACTTTCAGAGAGGTGTTAATAAAGAAGATTTCTGATTTAGTGGGATTGACACATTTTCCTGAAGCTTTCATGTATATGTTTAAGATATCTTTAAATTCTCTAGCTTCTTTCCTGTTAGCATGGCCAGGTAAAATCATATCATCCGCAAACTGTTGGTGTGTAATATTTGGAACATTTTCCGAAGCCTTCAACCCTGCGATTTTTCCTTCCATTTGTTTCTTTTTTATAGATCTTCCTAATGCTTTTTCCATAATGACATAGAGGAAAGGGGACAACGGGTCTCCTTGCATAATGCCTCTGGATATACTAAAAAAGCCTTCCGGGGTTCCATTGATTAAAATTGAAATCTTAGGGGTAGAAATACAGTTAAAAATAAGATTAATCCATTGCTTAGAGAATCTGAATGATTCCATACATTTACAGAGAAATCTCCAATCTACTTTGTCGTATGCTTTTTGTATGTCTACTTTAATAAGCATGCTTGGATCCTTCGTTATTTGGGCAGTATACACTACTTCTTGTGCTATAATAATTCCATCCAGGATCGATCTATTTGCTACAAACCATGTCTGTTCTTCTGATATAATATTGGGAAGGAGTGTTTTAAGCCTATTCGCTAAGCACTTAGAGAGCATCTTATAAATTGTACTGCATAAGGATATCGGTCTGAAATCCCCTAGTTCTGTACTCTCATTTTTCTTTGGGATTAGTGTAAAAAAGGTATTGTTTATTTCATTTAACAAAGACCCCAAATTTCTAGTTGCTTCTACAACTTGCCATACCTCCTCACCAACAAAGTGCCAACATTTTTGGAAAAAGCCAACTTGGAACCCATCTGGGCCCGAGGCTTTATCCAGATGCAATTGAAAAACCACTGATTTCACTTCCTCAAAGGATAGTTTATTGTTAATCATCTTATTATCTTCTTCCGAGAGAAACTTGGGTATGGCTTTAAGAATTTCATTTTGTGCTTTCAGATCAATAGCTTCTATTTTATTAAGAAGGGATTGAAAGAATTTTTTAAGGACAACCGATATCTAGTTAGGATCCTCAGTGATATGACCCTCGTCAGTCTTAATTTTAGAAATTCTATTGATGCTTCTTTTAAAATTAGTGGTGTTATGGAAGAATTTTGTGTTACTGTCTCCTTCCTTAAGCCAAGATTCCCTCGATTTCTATTTCCAGAAAATCTCTTCTTTAAGGAGAATTGCATTGTATTTAGTCATTAACTCCTTTTCTTTGAGATAACTTTGTTCATTCATCCCTTGTTTTATTACTATATTGTTAAGGTCAGCTAACTCTTGTTCTAACTGAACTTTTTCTTCAAAGATATTATTAAAATTGTTCTTATTCCATTCCAATGCTTTATTTTTAATAATTTTTAGTTTTGTTGTTAAGCAATACATTTTGGATCCTTTTACCGATATTTGTTTCCACCAATCCTCTAAGAGGTTAATGAATTCTGGGTTTTGGAACCACATAAACTCAAATTTGAATGGATTTCTAGATGGTTTTGAATCCTCTGTAATAGAAAGCCTGATTGGAAAATGATCTGATCCTGCCTCTGGAAGGATTTCTACAGAATATAGCTGATTAAAGTTGTCTGAATTAGTCCTAATAAAAAACCTATCCAACTTCTCGACGATGTAACTAAAACCTACTCTTCTATTATTCCAAATGTATATGTCATTATTTGTGTTAATGCTAATTAAATGGTTGTCTGAGGCCCATTTGCTAAAGTCTTTGTGTGCTTGTGATACGTATTGTGAGCCTTCAAATTTTTCCTTCGGATCTAAGATGGCATTAAAATATCCTCCAATAAAGAAAGGGTATTCTAATAAATCATTTAAAAAGAGGTGAATCTCATGCCATACTCTCCTTTTTTCTTCATTGAGGATCGGTCCATATACATTAAATAAATTGAATTTTAGATTAAATTTTAGACTTTTGATTTCTAGAGCCATCCAATTATTATTATTAGATGTAGGTATGGCTAAAACTTTACGAGGGTCCCACAATACTGCTAACCCTCCTAAATGACCTATAGATGATACAAATTCTGATTTCTAGATGCCTAGTTTCTTACTAACCTTAGTACTTTCCTCTTTATTGAGTTTAGTTTCCTGTAATAATATGATTTCAGATTCAAAGTTTTTTAGATATCTCTTAATTAATCTCTATTTGTTAGGGGCATTTAATCCCCTAACATTCCAAGTAGTGACTTTCATTCCTGCTGGGGAAGGCACTTCCCCTTCCCTGTATACAGAATATTAGCAATCTTTTTTAGGTTGCCTGCATTGCCGTCTAATGATCTCAATTCAACAGCTGATTTCCTACCTCTTTTCTTTTTAATTCTATTAATATTGGGTGTACTTAGGCTCCCTCTCTTCATAGCTATGCCTAGATGTCTATTCTCATTAGTAATCCCAAAGAGGCCTTCAATAGAGTCCTTAATCAATGTTGAGTTTCCAGCAGACTTAATGTCAGTATTATCTTGTTGTTCTGGGCTCTTTTGTTCATTTTCTGTTTGTGCAAGGGGTTCATCCATATCTATAATTTCTTTACCAAATGTTTCAATTATATCTTCTAATTTCCCTAATAGATCCAGGTTTAGAATTTCTAACTCTACGGGGATTGAGATAGCTTGTTCCATCCCCATGTTCGGTATTTTTTTAACGATCATGTCATTGGTGCATTTATCTTTAATTACATTTTCAGCTTGAATTAAATTTATATTATCCTTTATTGTAATAGGCCTATCCTTTTCCTTCTCTCTATTTTTTATATCTAATGACATATCAGAATTAATAGGAAGGACATTTTCTGAGATTTCCATTTCTGGAATAGAGGAGAGTAAAGGTTGAGTTGACCTAGTGTTCTCTACCTCATTTTCTTCTAGAATACATTCCTAAATTAGTTTAATTACAGTTTCCTTTTGATATTTTAATTCATCAAAATCACAAATCTCATCCATAAACATATCCATTAGTTCATATGTTAGAAGTTCTCCTAAATAATTTATAATTTGATTAACTACCTCATTACTTTTGCCTTCAGGATCCTCTAATGCTACTAAATTGGAACATTTAGGTTTCAAAGACTGTTCTATTCGTAGATCAGTCTCACATAGATCAATGTTGCACTTATCTTCATAATGTAAGCAAATTTTATTCTTTTTATCTAACTCGATCTGTTCTAACTCATTCTCTAGATTACATTTCTTAGGTGAGTTATGCATAATATTAATAGGTGTATTTTCAATTTATGGTGGTAATGCCTCATATATATGAGGTATTTCTAAATTTTCAATAGGTAGGGGAGATATAAAGGCCAAATGTTCACTGAAATTTTCTTTTGGGGTAAAATTTGTTTGAACATTAGGGGAGGAGCTTTCTGAGGCTTCTATAGTTAGAAGAGTAAAGTCTCCTCTATCCTTAAGGAGACTTACATTTACATTTAAGTTTATGCTTGGAAGATCGATTATATCATTCTATAAGACATCTAAGATAAATCTATTATCTACCTCCGATGTTTCTATATAATCCTCCATAATTTTTGGATTTATGAAAATAGTATTTGAATTAAAACACAGCTGAATAGGGGGAATGAATTTTCTATGGTAATTCATTTTAACTACAATAATTAATTCTACATGGCTATGTTTAGTTTTAATGACTCTTTGGAATTCCCCAAAGCTGCTCCGTATATCTTTGATAATCTCTGGATGATTACATTCCAATGGTAGATTTCTCAACAAGACTATTTTTTCTATCATAAAATCAGCTTCTTTGATAGGATTAAAAAGTGGAAACCAATTTGAGACAAAAAAAGGTGTATGTCTATATTTTAAAAATCCCTCTTTCATTATCAAGTCCCTGATGCTGCTGCATTTACAATCTAGAAAGAAGAAATTATCATCAAGGACAGTAATACTTACTTCTAAGGGAATTTGAGAAACTAGTCCTTCTATTAAATCAGTTATGGATGCCCCTGATCCCATCCATTTATAGATCACACCTGTCTCTGCCCAGGATTCCTATTTCTGCAATATAAGATTGTTATCCAATACCGAGCTAGCATGCTTTTGATCAGTGATACCATGGATTAAGAATGAATTTTTAAGAGTACCACACCTGTGAGGTGGGGAATAAACCTTCTTTGATTTTCTTAATCTAGGTACCTTAAGATTATTATCATTTTTTTCCAAGAAGGTGTGAGAAGGATTCATATTTCTACTATTACTCCTTCTCTGCGGAGGAGTATATGCTTTTACAGACTTATGAATTGAATTGCAAGTATTAAACATAATATTCTTAAAATCCTTTTTATTCAAAGCATCGAAAGATTTTTTTAACAAAATTTCCTTGGTATCATACTTACCTGGGATAGATCTTACCGACTTCCATTTTTTAACCATCTACCATACATTCTTATTTGTATTTCCATCCCTGAGAGACACCTGAGCTACCATCTATCTTCTTCCCCCCTTAGTAGACAAAGGTTCATAGGGATTTTGCACCGAAGATTTCCTAGACATCGGGGCTTTGGCGGTCCCGGGGATTGTACTGCTTTTTGCATATTTCATTTTTGCAAAAACCTAAATCTAATGGTCTAGGGCTTGCACTATGAACACCTTGGGCATAGGAATCACCTTACTACTTTCCAAACCCTCGGATGCCATAGTCAAACTCCTATTTCCATCCATTTGCTTTGCAGATGTATCAGAATCCCAACATTTTGGTGCTTCTGATTGTTGAGCTTCCCTGAGACTTCTTTCTTTCTGTTTGGAGATGAAATCTGTAAGATGATCATATGTTGGGTGAGGTTGAACACCCTTAGTTCTACATTCTGCTTGCTTGTGACCGTAAAGCCAACATCTAAAGCAATAACCAGTAAATTTGCTATCTTTTTCCTTATTCGCGGAAGCCACATTGGATTTTGCAATGG
>BSBK01008598.1:182500-270000 GCA_027943335.1 Chamaecyparis obtusa
TTGAAGTGGTCTTCATCTCTGATGTCATAGAGCTTTCTCACAAAGTTCTCTCTGATCTTATTATCTTCTTCAACTGCTCTCTTCTTCCTATTTACTAGCTTCTCAAATAGTTCATTAGGTATCTTTCCTTGAACTGTATCAAATTTCTTGTCTTCTAGGAATATATGTCTTACAATTGCATTTTCCAAGTTTAATCTTTCTGAATAGTTGTAGAGATCATAATACTTGTTCATCTTTGAAAAATCTCCATCATTAATAATTTGATCATTTACTTTTTCAATCTTAGGCTTCCATTTCTTCTTCTTAACTTCTCTATCATCATCATCTTTAATTTTTTCTACTTTCCTTTGCACTAGGGAAACTATTGTCTTTTGTCTCTTACCTGGTCCAGTAGCTATTTCATTTACTTTTTTCCCTGGTGGAGTGGAGGAAGATCTTGTATACTTTCTTAATTCTTGTTCCTTCTCAACTTTCTCCACATTTACTACATGTTGCAAATTTCTAGTCTCATCTACAACTGCTGATAGGGCTGGAACAGACAAAACTTCCTTTTGTCCAATGTCTCTAAGTGTTGTTGTTGTATTCTTTGCAATCAGAAATTCTTGTTTTGTCATACCTATATCCTTTAGAATTTTCTTGACGGTGCTTTCTACTCTCTTCTTAGATAGCTTTTCTTCTTGAATAGACTTTCTAGAGTTGAAGTTCTCCTTATAAGTCCCAAATCTATTGCTATTTACATCCAATTTACATTTCAACAATCTATTCACATATTCTTCTACTTCAACTTCAGAAATTTCATAACCAAGAGGGTCTATGAATTCTACTCTAGGTTCAACTGCTTCAATAAAGGTAAAGTTAGTGTCAACCATAAAGCATACTTCATTTTTATACTTCTCAACAATAGCCTATGGAATTCTTGATCTATTTTTCATCAAGTTCTGAAATGTTTTGATTACCAAAGTTGCACTTTTATTGACTTGGTCTATAGGGTGTCTCATATATACTCTATTGATTCTTTCCTTTGTGATCCTATTATCATTCCAATCTTCACC
Source organism: Chamaecyparis obtusa (assembly GCA_027943335.1). Classification (NCBI taxonomy): domain Eukaryota; kingdom Viridiplantae; phylum Streptophyta; class Pinopsida; order Cupressales; family Cupressaceae; genus Chamaecyparis; species Chamaecyparis obtusa. The sequence goes on from BSBK01008598.1 coordinate 183,553, forward strand.
AATAGTGTAAGGAAATATTCTTAACAAATGGAAAAACATATAAGTGATCAAGGATGAGAATCTGAATTGAGAGTTCTTTGTGATGCAAGACCATCTTGGGTCCTTGGAAATCTTGTGTCACCAAAAACAATTTGGAGTTTGTCTGTGTTACTCAGTTCCTTCTTTGACTAAGTTGGTTGGTAGTTGGTCAATTTCCTTTGGTTATCAAGTGTGTTCAGTTATCTCCTGGGTGGTTGGTTATTTCCCTAGCACTCAGCGTTGCTTGTCAGTTGCTCGGTTATCTTGCTCACTGACGGGTTTAGTTTTAGTTCTGTTGTGGCCAACTTGTGCATTTATATTGGATCATGGATTTAATGTTAATATCCATCCTTGGGAAGCATGTGGTCCTAGATCTAACCATTTCTTTCATTGATTGTGGATCTGAAGGCTGAATCAGTTTGGTAGCTTCTTGTATAAATGTAGTTGTTGGTTTAGAGTTTAGGAGGTAGTTTTTGATAGGAGTTTTGGTAGAGGATAGAAGTAGAGATTTTGACAGATCCTCACATGTTTGAGGACTTCTAAATTCATTATAATATCAGGTTGTAACTGGGAAGGCCTCATAACCTGGCATGTATCATTCTATTTGATGAAAATATTTGAAAGCTTCAGCATTCTCTCTCTCACTATTGTGTTTGTTTTCTTACATGTGTTGAGTAGGCTTGGATCATTAGGGTGTGCCATTTTTTGGCCACTCTCGGCCCCTACCTTTCATCAAGTGGTGTCAGAGTGAGGTGATATCTTGCTCTAGGTCTACGGATCTAGGTTTGCAGGTTCCTCTTGAAGCCCTAGTTGATTGTTGTGGGGTAGCAGATTGCGATCTGACCTACAATTGTAGAGGGTTGTCAAGATGGTTCATGGGAGGTGAGATGCAAATCTAGGATTGGCAGATATGCTAAGGCAGATTGCTTCTAGGTTAGAAGCTATTGAAATAGCCTAGAGAAGAGGCAAACATCTTGAAGATGTTAGTGATGATGAAGTTGAGGAAGAATAGGTGAATGCAGAACCTGCACCTATTATGGATCAAGGTGAAGAAATATTTTTGAAGGGTTTGACAAGTCTGAAGTCAACACCACATTTCAATCCTCCTGAGTATGGTGGAAAGCTAGATTCTGATGAATTGATGGACTAGATCATCGAGATGGAAAAGTATTTTGAATATGAAAACAATCTTGTAGACAAAAAGGTGAAGATTGCAAGCACAAAGTTGAAAAGTCATGCATCCTTATGGTGGGAACATCTACAGCTGGATAGGAAGAGGAAAGGAAAAGACAAAATCAATGTATGGAATAAAATGGTGAATAAATTGAAAGGAAAGTTCTTACCTTGTGATTACTAGATTAACCTAGTTAGGCGAGTGCAAAGTTTGTGTAACACCCTGCCAAGAAACCCAAGAGAAGTTAACCTAAAACATTCTACTAAGTTCGATGAATTTTTATTTTTTTAAAGTTAACATACAAGTTAAACAATAGTGCAGAAGCAAATACCATTTACTCACATTGATACAACATCCAACACAAATTACAAGACTCAAGGGTTCCATGATGTAGAATTACTTAAGAACAAAACACAACTAAAGAATGATAACAAAAGATTCCATAACATAAAAATTATAGTTACATGATAACAATAAATACAATTCTCATGGACTTCCATGATATCCAAATAAACTGACATCCACTGCACATGTTGTAGGGTATGTAATAATTAATCTAACTATAAAAGTACAAAGTCTAGATTAGGTATCACAAGCGATACACTAATACAGGATCACAAATAATGAAGATATGAAAAGAAGAAACAATGAAGCATCATAAGGAATCCATCTACAGGAACACCATCAAGCATTGGCACTAGGATGTCAAATCTCAAATGGTAAAGAATCACTACCACCCATCCGTGTAGAACCACAAAGGCCTACCCCACCGTAATGAGGAGATAAACACAAACCCCAATCGGATAACCAAAACAAAACAAGAATAAAACCCTAAGCAAAAGGATCCTGAAAAGCACTCTAACTCAAGATAAACATAATATAGTAATAGGTACAACTCACTAATCTAGAGGCAACCGACACATGTAGAATAACCAGACTATGCATACGAAGGTGTCATCATGTACATCTAACCCTTGAGTTTTGTCCTGGTAATCTCTCTGGATCTCAGCACCCAAGTGACCATACACAGCATCAATGACCTCTTGTACTGACGAAGTCATCAATTATGCCAACTCATCCCTTAAAAGGGGGCTAGTCATCTTCTCAACACCATCTTAGTTTGTACTAGCACTCAAGCATGGGTGAGGACTCTTATCTTATTAGGTTCAATTAAATACCCCTTAATTATATTAGGTTATCACTTGATTACTGATACTTACAATAAGTGATCTTGGTAGCCACTTGTGGGCCCCAACGCTTATTGCAAGCCACCTCCTACTACATGTCTAGGTAAACTACCTTAGGCTCATAGATCTCTCCTAGATCTAATCAGGTATACAACTAGGTAATCCCAAATCCAGATTCACAGAAAAGAAACCAGAAATGATTACAAAGATACCATATACATATTACAAAACTTCATGAGCCCAAAATCTCAAGTTAGGGACAATAATTAGAAAAGTACATCATCAAATCATAGCTAAAAAAGAAACATCTGACATATACCCTAGCCTTTGTATCCTCCTAGGTCTCCTAGTACCTGATAACCCGATAAGCATAAGAAGGAAGTATTCCAGGCATGAAGAAGACAACACACACACACACACACACACACACACACACACACACACACACACACACCATAAAGAAATTTAAATAAATCTATAAGCATTTGAATTCCATTTCGGTACATAATTGAATCGAAGCATATAAATAATTAACTTACTCAGAGGAAAGGAACATAAATGCTGTGACAACATTATAAACAAGGAATATTCCCCAAAGATTCCCTATGGACTTAACAGAATAAAAAGCCCAATTTCAGTAGATACACAACAATTACCAATATGTTCCCAAACATAATATGCTTTCAATATGCATAGCTATATAACCTAGTAATGTAAGAGTATCTATAACTTTAGTAGATTTAATTAAACTAAAACAATTATAAATTTTAACTAAATCACTAAACAAATTTCAATTCTAACTAAAACGATTAACATTTCATCTTTAAAAGACTAAATCAATTATATAACCAAAGTTAACTTAATAAATTAATAGACAAATAATAATTTATCAAAATTAATTAATCTCTATTTGATTTATTAAAAACTAATAACCAAATTATGGTACATTGGCAAACAAATTTTAATGTATTAAAAATTAATCAACAAATGTTAATTAATAAATAATACATATTAAATAAATTTTAAAAAAAGATTAACTAAATTAATAATTAAAATTTTAATTAATCTAAAATATTACATATCAAATTAACTAAACTAAACTAAATTACAAATTTATTAAATTCTAATAATATAATAAATTAACAACACTTCACAAAATTTATTAAATTAAATTAAATTTTAAAAAGAAATAAAACATTTAAAAAAATTAGGAGTGGGTGAGGGAGGGCCCCACCGCACCTCCCGCCATACACGGTACCAATAGTGGTACTATCGCTATAGTACCACTGCAGCAGTGGTACTGCAGCGGCAGTACTGCCTATTGTTGCGCAGGGTACGCTGCATGGAGAGTGGGGGAGGTTGGTGGTTGTGGTGGCCCCCACCTCCCATGTTATTTTTTTAAAAAAAATTTAACACATTAAAATTTCATGCCACTATTTAATAGTATTATATATATATATATATATATATATATATATATATATATATATATATATATATATATATATATATATATATATATATATATATATATATATATATATATATATATATATATATATATATATATATATATATATATATATATATATATATATATATATATATATATATATGTATTTATTAATAGATACTTTAACAATGCATTCCTTCTTCTTTGATGCATTTTTTTTTTGATTTGGGAATTATAAAATAAATATAGAACAGAATAAGTATACTTTAACAGATTATAAATTTCCTTTTCATCAATCTTGAATTGGGATTCCAATGATACAGAATATATTCCTTTTTAAAAGGACATATATTTTAACAAATTTATACACTATAATCATGTCCCAAATTCAACTTTTGACTGGTGCATTTTGACTGCTTTTTTTTTTTTCGTACACAGAATATAATTATTTTATCATAATTTCATTTTCTACCGAAATTGGGTTTTTCAAACAAATTATTTTTCTTTCTAAAGGGGATTAATTTTTCCTTTGCCAATATAGTTAAACTATAGTCCCAGATTGATTTTCCATTTTACAAGCAAACCATAAACAAACTACTGATAAAATTTTACTAGCATAGCGGTACAATGCCAAATCTTCATAAAAATATAAAAGAATAGATCTAAGGTTTCCCTAACACCCAGAATCAAAGAATTCATACAGACTTAATGAGACTATTCTAGATCTATCCAAAATTAGAATTTTACCAAATAAAATAACAGAAGGCACACAACAAGAATTCCAGAATCCTACCTTAGATCCAATGCTAGAAACTATAATGAAACCCCTATTGTAGATTTGAGAGTGAGATTTCTCCCAAATCCAAACCTATCTGCAGATCTGAGAACTATGACGAAAGCAGGAACCAGATCCAGATGCATAATCAAGCCCAAAACAACAAGCAACCACAATAATCCACAAATCTCCCAAAATTCCAAGCACACAAGCTCTCCCCAAAAATCTTCTCCAAAACCTGTCTAATCTCCAAATGAAAAGAAAATTTCCCCTAATAGGGATTCAACTCCACCATACAAGCAAAACCCTTAGATGACTCAACAGACAACTCTTAATCAAACTCCAACTCCAAAATTGAAAGAAAATCCTAATTAATTAATTAAAATATCTTTATTTTTCACAACTCAACTTTGACTTTTGAAAACTAGTTGTTACCTTTTGAAAACAAATCCCTTTTTTAATTATGCACATGTTATAATATAAATTCATTATTAAATAAATTAAATACTTCATGCATCCTAAAATCATGCAATTCAATTATTTAATAAAATATTCAAGCATAATTCATATCATTTACAATTAGGAACATGTTAATAATTAAAACACATATTAAATAAATTAAATATCTAAAGCATCCTAGAACATGCAATTAAATATTCAATTACTTAATTATGCACTCAAACATAATTAATCCTAATTTTCAATTAAATAGTCAATCAATTCCAATTAATTAAATAATTGACTTAAGATAATTTTCCAAATTAAACATAGGAAGATAATTAAATCATTAAATTCAACTATGATCCTAACATTGATAATCATATAAAATCACCTATATAATCATAAATCAACTATAATAAATAAATGAATAATCACATAAAAATCACCCACACAACCACAAATCAATTGAAACTAAATGACATAAAACCAAACATAGGAGAAGGGATCCATGAATTCATGCCAACCAAATGAATTTGGGTAGGGTAGTCAAACTGACACTTGTCTAATCCTAGGACAATTAGACTTAGGTTAGGGTTTTGGTTGTGTGTAATATCTCCCCTCTTTACCATTGCGATGAATGTTTATGGGCACACTCACTCCTACCAATTCAGGGAAGATGATGCCATGTACCTGCACACCTATCATCATAAGGTGAAGCATGTACATACAATAATATATAGCAGACAATGATAGGGTACGATCGGTCGTGTGGATCTTGACTATGCAAGTAACTATGCCTCCATCCTCTACCAAACAAACACATCAAACAGATGCAAACACATGATAACCATGCACATGCCAGTATGGGATTAGTACCATAAATCAATATAAAACATAAACATAACATCAAATGATATCATCATCTAATCTAGGCAATCACATGGTACACATAAAATGAACAATAATCCACAATCATCATTTACTAACATAATAATCGATCACATCAAAAGTGACCTAAAAGAATTTGGTCAGCCACTGAAACAGAAAGAAACCTAAAAGCGAACTACGGGTAGGGTACTATAGTTTGAGATAGAAAGATAGCTTGGTAAAGGAGTATACTAAGGAATTCTATAGATTAGATATCAGATCTAGACATGATGAAGATGATGTGGAAAGAATTGGTAGATATTTGAATGGTTTGAGAGTTTCCATCCAAGAGGAAATTAGTATGGTCAAGTTGGAGAACATTGAAGAGGCTTATCAATTTGCATTGAAGGATGAGAAGAAATTGAACAAGAGACACGAGAAAAGAAAAAGAGGTCGAGGTGGTAGATTCCCTAGAGGAAGAGGTAGATCTGATGGTGAAAATGGTAGATCTAAACTAGAAAAGACAAATTTGGACAAAGGCAAGACCAAGTGGAAAGGTGAAAGTTCATCTAGAGGTAGAGGCAGTAACTATCGAGGTGGTTATAGAAAAGAAAATTTTTGAGGAAATTGTTATAATTGTGGAGAAGGACATAGATCTTTTGAATGTACACATGCAAGTAAGAAGGCTGGTAGTAGTAGAAATGCTTTGGTACAAGAAGAGTCACCAAATGAACTAGAGAAGGAAAATAACTTGATGGTAAGGAGAGCACTATGGAATGAAACCAAGAAGGAAGATCTGGTAAGGAAAATTTTGTTCAAGACCAAATGTAGAGTTTCTGAAAATTTTTGGAAGGTAATCATTGACAGTGGTACTTCAGAGAATCTGGCATCTGAAGAGATGGTCACAAAATTGTAGTTGAAAAGATTGGTACATCTGAAGCCCTATCAGATTTCATGGATCAAAGATGAGAATACACTCCTGGTAAGTGAACAATGTTATGTGAATTGAAGATTGGAAAGTACTATGATAAGGTGTTATGTGATATCATGCCTATGGATTTTTTTCATATTTTGTTGGGTAGACCTTGGCAATATGATAGACATGCTATATATGATGGGAGATTGCATAAGTATATTGTTGTGGCTAATGGAAGAAAAAAAATCTTGTTACCATTGATGGAAGAACCTGTTAGTAATGTTTGTACATCTATAAAAGTTTGTTTGATGGAGGGAATAAAGTTTGTTAACTCTTTGCAAAAGAATGGTGTACATTTTGTTGTGAACCCTAACAAACCAAGTAAGAAAATAGAGGATAATGTCCCTAAGGAGATTGATAAGTTACTCACCGAGTACAATGATATCATTTCTAATAATGTACTTGATGGCTTTCCATTGAAAAGAGGCATTGATCATTTTATGGATCTAATCCCTGGAGCTAGTTTACCAAACAAGGCACCTCATTGGTTGACACCTACTGAGAATTATGAATTGAACTGATAGATTCAAGAGTTGCTGGAGAAAGGTTTGACCAGAGAAAGTTTGAGTCCTTATGTAGTACCTATTGTATTAGCACTAGAAAAGAATGGAGAATGTGTACTGATTCCATAGCAATCAATAAGATAACAGTGAAGTATAGGTTTCCTATACCGAGAATGGATGACATAATGGACAATTTGACTGGAGAAAAGTAATTCACAAAGATTGATTTGAAAAGTGGGTATCATTAGATCAGAATCAGAGAAGGTGATGAATGGAAGACTTCTTTCAAGACAAAAGAAAGTTTGTATGAGTGGTTAGTTATGCCTTTTGGTTTACCTAATGCACCGATTACTTTTATGAGGCTGATGAATGAAGTTTTTAAGAAATTCCTAGGTAAGTTTGTGATTGTATATCTTGATGATATTTGTATATTCAGTAAGACCAGAGAAGAATATTTTTTTCATGTTAGACAAGTTTTGCAGAGATTGAAAGAGGAAAAGTTGTTGATAAATCTGAAAAAGTGTTCATTGATGAAGGAGGAGATTGTGTATTTGGGATTTGTTATTTTAGTTGATGGTTTGAAGATGGATCCTAAAAAGGTTGAAGCTATTTTTAATTGGCCTACACCTATGAATGCTAGTGAGGTAAGATCATTTCATGGTTTGGCAAGTTTTTACTGAAAGTTCATAAGGAATTTTAGTTCAATTTGTAATGCTATGACTAAAACTATGAGAGGAGACAAAAGAGAATTCAAGTGGACACATGGAGCTGACAAAAGTTTTGAGACTCTGAAGTAGAAGGTTGTTGAATTACCTATTTTGGCATTACCTAATTTCAGTAAATTATATCAAGTGGAATGTGATGCAAGTGGAAGTGCAATTGGAGCTTTGTTGAGTCAAGAAGGTAAACTTGTTGCTTTCTAAGAGGCTTTGAGTTTTCTAAGATATTATATCAATGTTTCTTTATCTAAGAGGCTTTGAGCTAACCATTTGTAATTAATTCCTTCAAATGGAACCTCTCAAGGCTTAAATCATCATATTTTATTAAAAATGTGTTATTTCAACAAAAATCAGCATGTCTAAAAAAGTGTAACCCACTATTGTGGGGTCACCATAGAAGGAAATATTTTGTGTATGATCAAGAATTCTATGTTATTGTTCAAGAACTAAAGAAATGGAGACATTATTTGATACCGATTGAATTTGTGTTGTATACCAATCATAAGGCTCTACAGTATTTGGGTAGTCAGAATAAGTTGAATTAGAGACATATGAAATAGGTTGAGTATTTGCAGAGTTATACATTTGTGATAAAACATAAGAGTGGATTCACTAACCAAGTTGTTGATGCATTGAGTAGAAAAAGATCTTTGATGACCGAGATGAAAATTCAAGTTCTTGGTTTTGATGAGATGAGAGATTCCTATGAGTTTGACCCTGATTTTTCTTAGCAATGGATAAAGTGCAGAGCACCTATTCAAGATCAACAAGATACTAAATGAGATGAATATTTTATTCAGGAAGGTATGTTGTTTAGAGGTATTCAGTTTTATATACCAAGAGGAATAATGTGAACTAATTTGATAAAGGAGAAACATAGTAGTAGTTTGGCTGGACATTTTGGTATTGATAAAACATGGAATTTGCTTAAGGAGAAGTACTATTGGCCGCAGTTGTATAAAGATGTTTAGAAATTTGTGAAAAGTTGTGGAATTTGTGAAGTTGCAAAAGGAGTAAGTCAGAATACTAGATTGTATGTACCGATTGCTATTCCTAAGAAACCTTGGATTAACATCAGTATGGATTTTGTTCTTGGCATACCGAAGATAGTAAGAGGTAATGATTCTATATTTGTTGTTGTGGATAGATTTTCTAAGATGACACATTTTATACCTTGTAGAAAGACATCAGATGTAGTACATGTAGAATATATTTTCTTTAAGGAAATTGTTAGATTGCATGGATTACCAAGGAGTATTATCTCTAACCGAGATAGTAAATTTGTTGGATACTTTTGGAAAGCCCTTTGGAAGAAATTTGGCACTGAGTTTAAATATAGTTCTATATTTCACCCACAAATCGATGGACAGACCGAAGTTGTGAACAAAAGTTTGGGAAATCTTTTGAGATGTTTAGTTGGAGACACATCGAGTAATTGGGATTCTATATTGGCACAAGCAGAGTTTGCATACAATAATTCAATTAATAGGAGTACTAGAAAGACACCATTTGAGATTGTGAATGGCACACAACCAAGAGGAATATCTGATTTGAGAGACATTGCTGATGAGAATAAGAAAAGTGTTGAAGGAGTAGAATTTGCTAAGTACATGAAGACATTGCATGAAGATGTGAAGCTGAAGCTGGAAGATAGTAATCAGAAATACAAAGACAGAGCTGATAGATCAAGGAGACATAAAAAATTTTATTTTGCTGATGAAGTGATGGCTCATTTGAAGAAAGGTCAATTTCCCATTGGAACATATGGGAAGCTGAAGATGAAGAATTTTGGACTTTGCAAGATTTTGAGGAAATTTTACAGTGGAAATGCATATGAAATTGAGTTACTTGATGACATGGACATATCACCTATTTTTAACATTTCTAATTTGTATGAGTATCATGAACTTGATGAAGAAGTGACAGTACCGACAAAATATCCTAAGAAGCAGAATGAAGAAATTGAATAAATTTTGAAGGAAAGAGTTGGCAAGAGTGCAAGAGGAAAATAGTATATGGAATATATAGTAAAGTGGAAGAATAGACCACTAGAAGATAGTTCATGGATTTCATAGTCTGAGTTCGATGTAGCTTGGACCAGACCTACCAAATGATTCAGAGAATCATTTCAAAATAGCCCCATGTGTCTGATGCAGGAGCATCTCGAGTCCTTGGCAATCCTGTGTCACCAAAAACAATTTGGAGTTTGTTTGTGTTTCTTGGTTCCTTATTTGACCAAGTTGGTTGGTAGTTGGTTAGTTTCCTTTGATTACTGAGTGTGGTTAGTTATCTCTTAGGTGGTTGGTTGTTTCACTGGCGCTCAGTGTTGCTTGTCTGCTGCTCGATTATCTTTGTCACCGATGGGTTTAGTTTTAGTTCTGTTGTGGCTGACTTGTGCATTTATATTGGATCATAGATTTAATGTTGATATCCATCATTGGGAAGTGTGTGGTCCTAGATCTGACTGTTTCTTCCATTGATTGTGGATTTGAAGGCCAACTCAGTTTGGTAGCTTCTTGTATAAATGTAGTTGTTGGTTTAGAGTTTAGGAGGCAGTTTTTGATAGGAGTTTTGGTAGAAGATAGAAGTAGAGATTTTGATAGATCCTCGCATGTTTTATGACTTCTAAATTCATTGTAATATCAAGCCATAACTAGGAAGGCCTCGCAACCTAGCATGTATCATTATATTTGATGAAAATATTTGAAAGCTTATGCATTCTATCTCTCACTATTGTGTTTGTTTGCTTCCGCATGTGTTGAGTAGACTTGGATCATTAGGGTGTGCCATTATTTTTTTGGTAAGTTGTCTATACTAAGATATATGACTAGATATAGTGTTTTCATTATGGCAATAAAGTTATATAGTAGTTTGGAGTCAGCACACATAATGGGAAGATCATAAATCAGCTAAGTGTTGAAGACTAGATAGTGTACAGAGTTCCTACAGCTCAGAGCATCAGTGCATGTGTGTACGGATGAATTATGGTATGCACCCTGGAAGTTAAGTTTTTTAGACTATACTTATGCTTAGTCTATGAGCGGATAAGTAGATATGTAAAGATGTGAAAGTTACAGTCAGTTGAAGTTGCACAACCAGTGTGTGCCAGCAGAGAATAGAGCATGGAGCCGACAATTAGCATTTTGGTTTGCAATTATAATATAATGTTGTAAAGGGCATGCCCCCATTGTATTTAGGTTGCCAACATGTTTATATGTATAATTTTAAGCATACTTAAGCCAATTCATTTGGTAGTGTTGTTTGTAATTAGTTATAGAGCTGACCTAATTCTTTTGTTTGTATGAGCGTATAAATATAAGATGTTCCCATTGTATTTGGTATGGAAGGTGTAATAGAGTTGTGATAAGTAGAGAAAAAGTATGAAAAGTAAACATAAGATGTATTAGATATTTTCAAGAGGTCAAAGCATCACTGCATCAAAGGAACTGATCTGACAAGCAATGTCATAGTGACATTTCACCTATTGATATAGTGTGTATCTGAAATCAAAAGGTTGTGACCTTCACCATTTGAGCAGTGAGCTCTAGGAAAGTGAGTCCACTCCCCTAATAGGGATTATTGTAAAAGAATCCTAATAGGGTCTGACCCTTAACAAGTTCTAATGTACTTAAATCATTGTAAAGCTACTCCTAACAGGGTAAAGGATCTTCTAACAAAGATCACAAAACACTAGTGCAGAATATTAGTGGGTGTCAATTCCCACCAGGGTTTTTACCTATTTTGGTTTCCTCGTAACCATATTGGTGTCATGTGTTGATTTCATGTTTCATGTTTATGTGAATGTTTAATTCAGTACTTAAGAATTTAAAGTTTAGTATAAAGATTAAAGTGAAAAGTTAAAGTTCAGTGAACACTGAATCACCCCCCCCCCCCCCTCTTAGTGTTCCCATTCCTAACAATTGGTATCAGAGCTCTAGTCCTCAGTAAAGAATTTTAACCACTTGAGGAGATCACGGACAAAGTAGAAATGAAACATCTAAAGAAAAATCTTGAAGCTGCTCTTGAAGACCTCAAAAAATTTAAAAGAGAAATTGAAGAACTAAAAGAGAAAGTTAGTGATGCTCAATTAGTTATCAAAAATATAAGAAGGGATTTGAAAGAATGCTCTAATAGTGATCTAGGAGAAAAATTTAAGAAGTTGAATGAAGACAATGTATCTATGAAAGAACTACTTGAAGAATTTGATGATAAGCTGGGGAAGCCAATTTGGAAATCTTGGAGCTAAGAAATTGCAAAGAAAGATTGGAGTCTAAATTAAAAGAAGCAAAGAATCACATTGATAAATTGTACACCATTTCTAATTTGATAGAATCTCAATTGTATGCAAGAAGAGTCAAAGGAGACACTAGCTGTATTGGATACAATGAAGCACAAAATTGAATTGATAATATGCAAGCAAGAAAGGAGACACAAAAGGACTCTACTGATACTAAAAAGACTGAAGATCAATCCAAAGACAATGATGGACCACCTAAGAATGAGCGCAAGCCTAGAGAACGCACTTGTTTTGCATGTAACAAGCATGGACACATTGCAAGGAGTTGTACTGAGGTAAGACCTTTTAATGGTTACTATTATTCATGCAATAGATTTGGTCATAAAGCTATGAATTGCAAGACTAGTAAGAAGAATAGGATTCAACATGATCAGAGAAATCAGAATCAAACAAATGTAAGAAGTTCTCAGAATGTTACATGTTAGATATGTAACTATAATGGTCACTCAATGAAACAATGTAAAATGGTGACTCATGTCAATGCACCGAGGAATGTAAGACCTCCAGTCATTTGTCACTCTTGTAACAAGGATGGGCATATCTGAAGATTCTGTAGATCAAGGATGCAAGGTTAGGAAAGCCCTAAAAAGACCGAAGAACCAGTATTGGATCTTGAAGGAGAAGTCAATTTTTTGAAAGCCTCAAAGGATGCAAGCTTGATTTGGTCAAAAGAAAAGGACAAAGCTGATGAGAATGTATTAGATTCATCTGCAATGGATGCACCCTCTACATCTGCATGAATGGTCCTCAAGGTCATAGGGGGAGCTAATTTAGCTCTAGACCCCTGCATGTTTGGTATACTCATCCTCAGAGTATGCGCCTTTGGACATAAGCTTTTGGAGTGTATAGGAACCTTTGTGTAAGAGTGCACATGTTGATTGTTAGCAGAACTTGAGTTGTAAAATTTGAAGTGACAGCTTGGTTTACGCAACTTGCATTAATGGTGGATTTCTCACTTTAAGTACACATAAAGTTGTTTAATCATTCATTGCATTCGAATTCAGAGAAATTAAAGAGTAGAAAGATCCTTGGAAGTTATTGTGAAGACTTGGAGATTGAACTATCAGTGTTTACAGTGCATTTGGTCAGTTGCAGAAACCCTAGCTCATTGCGTTGATTTGGAAGTCATTAGATTATCTGGAAGTTCAGTTGGAAAGCATTTAACAAGTCATGGACACTCCCATAGTTTATGATGTTTCTAAGAAGAAGAGATACATTTTCAAGAGGCACCCATTTAAATCAACCCTAGATGATTTAGAAGGAGCTTTCTCCCGCAACCTTATGGGCATCATCCATGTGGAAGACATTAGGGCTTACATTTACTGTAAGAAAGAACTAGTTGGATTGGATAGGTTAAGGGCACACATGGATACCATGTTGAAACCTTACAAAACATTCATGGATGAATATGTCAAATGGAATGATCACCCTATTGTTGAGTATGCTATGGCATATGAATTCTATGAGACAAAATGGATTAAGATCTTATTAAGAAAAATTCATGATGATCTATTTTGGATTGGTGATGTGCCAGTAAGAATCACAGGTGACTTGATACATGAGATGACAGGCCTATCTAGAATAGGCACCATCCTTCTTGTGGTAAAATATGTTAGGAAAAAGATTGAGCAAACTTGTAAGTCAAGGAGTGATAGGCATGGCATGACAATCGAGCCTATTGAGCAAGCATACATCAAATTGATGTCAATGATACTAGGATACAAGTTTCATCACACCAGCAGGGTAAATAGTGTGTCTGTGGGCACTATTCTAGCAGCCATCAGACTTGTGAAGGAAGATAGAGAATTCAACTTGTGTCAAATCTTGCGCGCATAGTTGATTGATAACATCAAGGCTATCAAACATGAAAAGACAAAGATATTCAATTTTGGGTCCCTAATCATCTATATGTACCTTCATATAGTTGGGAAAGTGTCAAACTTGTATTTAGACAAGTCCATTCCAACCATGCCATAGATATCCATCAAAGCATCCACCAAGAGTACTCTAAGATATTATATCACATTGGAATTGAAGACCTTTAGGGCTAAGATGCAAATGAGGTACAGGATTCTAGAAAACATTATGGAAAAGTATAAGGATTCAATATGCTTTATGGTGGAGACAGAAACTACATGTATGGAAGCTATTGAGCCAAGAATGAAGTGGATTCATCCACTTGGTTATGAAGTAGAGGAAAAATTCCTTCAACCTTATGCACAGGTACTTTTATCAGCCCCCAAAGATCCTAATGAACCTAGGTGGGGAACTTATGAGGAAAAGACTAGAGAAGTTGATGCAAAACTTAATAGTGCAGCAACTTAAAGAAAGGTTGTTAAAGTCACATCTAAGATCTTGAGAATACATGGTGTGTCTCAAGAAGACCTTGATAAAGCAAGGGATGAAAATATTGCCTTAGAATTGAAAAGCACAGTAGCAGAGGAAGAACAAGAAGATCCTAAGCTGAAGAAGATGAAAAATGAAAAAGATGACAACTAGAAGGGTAAAGAAGATAATACTCCTTCTGCGCCCAAAGATACTATTGACCTTACCACTCCTCCAAAGTATAAGCCAATAGTCAAGAGGAAGAAAGAAGCTAGCACTAGTCATCAATCCTCGCAAGCAACAAGGAGGAAGAAAAACATTCAAGCACCTCCCAAGGTAGGATTCAGACCAAGCCTTAAAGTTTTGAATATGATAATTGTTGATGAGGGAAGAATTGATCATGTAGGGAAGTATTATGGAACATATAGTGAGATTGACAAATCAGAAATATATAGTATGATTATCAAACATATGATCAAGTTCAAGAAGATAGTCCTTGAATTAAAAACTACTATTCTAGATAAAGTATGGGATATTTTAGAATTCCAAAAGAGACAAGTAAATGAAGAGGATCTAAGGATCAGAGAAAAGATATTAGAAGATATTATGCCAGTATGTTCTAATGAAGAAAAGGCACTGATATTAAATTTAGTGAAGCCACACTTAAGGACAAAGATGAGGAATCTACACATTATGAACAAAGATTATGATCTAATAATAAAGGAAACAAAGAAGGCCTTTGAGAAAGTGTTCTTAGAACAACACATGAAACCTCCTTCTGTGCCCATCACTCATGCACCTAGTAAGCAAGAAAAAGTAGCAGAGACCTCCAATATACTAATGACAGGTCCATAGGACTTAGCACCCACAAATGGAACTCAATTAGAGGAAAATAAGTCTGTGCCCATGCCAAATTCACTCAAGGATAGCACCATTATCATAAATAATGTGGAAATAGCCATGGCGGCCACTGACACAGAATTGGATAAGTTTGAGGAAGCTTTTGTGAGCACACAAGAAGCTAAAATCTTATGTAGTAGCTCACCTCCCACTCATCAAGAAGAAATACACATTGAAGACATATCTAATGAGAAAGAAGAAGAAAAGAAAGAAGTAGAGGAAGAAAAGAAAGAAGAAAAAGAGGAAAAATAAAATGAACATAAGGATGAAACATCAGATAAATTGGTCAAGGTGAAACAAGAAGTGATGGATAGCACTCCCATCACTCCCTCCTCAGCATTGTTGTCAAGTTTGACACCTGACACAAGCAGTTTGGACTCTTGAAAAGAAGAAGACCTAATTAAGTTCAACATCCTAGCTATGGAGAAGGCAAAGGAGAAGCAAGTCATGATAAATCCTCTCCTTGTGGAATCGGTGAACATTATGATCAGTTTGTTTCCTGTGGATAAGAAAGTGCTAAAAGTACACTCGGTTGATGATGTGAGTACAGTCATCTCATAGTTCAAAAGAAATTTTTTTAGCCTAGAAGAATCTATGTCCATAGTGGCAGAAGAGAAGTACTTAAAGAAGAGACCAAATGAACTAATGAGAAATTTTGCACTAGACTTGAATTCACTTAAGACTGGTCAAGCATCCTTGAAAGAATTTGCAAATGAAGGAAGGAAAATCATTGCAGAATGCATGGAACAAGATAAGCTTACTAATGCTCATTTCAAAACACAAGAGGTAGAAGCTATGATTAAGCAAGTGAAGAGTTCAATAAAAGACAAATCCACTGATGTGAACATGTGCAACATCTACCAAGGTTAGTTGGACAAGATTGAAAAGGTAGAGAAAGAGATGGAAAAGATAAGGTCTAGACAAACTCAGTTGAGGAATGCTCTTATGCCCTCACTAGACATTCTCAATCAGACTATAAAAGAGATTGATGCCACCATGATAACCTATGATGAAGGCTCGAGCATAGTTTTGGAGAAGATGGAGAAGCTACATTATGCTTTATGCACCCATCTCCAAATAGTCAATTCATTGATCACCTTTTGGAAGAAGGAGATCCAGAACCTCAAGATTGCATATCCGAATGTTTTCCCTTAGAGAGTATGTGTAGATATAGTTTTTTGCAACACCTTTGTCATTAATTTCAATGGGGGAGTTGTGTATAGAATATGGAGTATAATATGTATAGGGAGATATAATTTTATGTATAAATATATAGAAGACAAAAAGACTTTTGTTTTAAGGACAGTTAGCAACTTGGCCATATTCCTTTGTTGCCATTAATGACAAGGGGGAGATTGTTGGCAAGTTGTCTATACTAAGATATATGACTAGATATAGTGTTGTCATTATGGCAACAAAGTTATATAGTATTTTGGAGTCAGCACACCTAATGAGAAGATTAGAAATCAGCTAAGTGTTGAAGACTGGATAGTGTATAGACTTCCTATAGCTCAGAGCATTAGTGCACATGTGTACAGATGAATTATGGTATGTGCCCTGGAAGTTACATTTTTTATACTATACTTATGCTTATTCTATAAGCACATAATTAGATATGCAAAGATGTGAAAGTTACAATCAGTTGAAGTTGCACAGCCAGTGTGTGCTAGCAGAGAATAGAGCATGGAGCTGACAATTAGCATTTTGGTTTGCAATTATAATATAATGTTGTAAAAGGGCATGCACCCATTATATGTACGTTGTTGACATGTTTATATGTATAATTATAAGAATGCTTAAGCCAATTCATTTGGAAGTGTTTTTTGTAATTAGTTATAGGGTCGACCTAATTGTTTTGTTTGTATGAGTGTATAAATATAAGATGCACCCATTGTATTCAGTATGGAAGTTGTAATAGAGTTGTGATAAGTAGAGTAGAAGTATGCAAAGTCAGCATAATATGTATTGGAGCTTTGCAAGAGGTCAAAGCATGAGCGCATCAAAGGAACTGATCTGACAAGCAGTGTCACAGTGATAGTTCACCTACAGATATAGTGTGTATCTAAAATCAGAAGGTTGCAACCTTCACCATTTGAGCAGTGAGCTCTAGGATAGTGAGTCCACTCCCCTAATAGGGATTATTGTAAAAGAATCCTAACAGGGTCTGACCCTTAACAAGGTCTACTGTACTTAAAGCATTGTAAAGCTACTCCTAACAAGGTAAAGGATCTTCTAATAAGGATCACAAAACACTAGTGCAGAATATTAGTGGGTGTCAATTCCCATTGGGGTTTTTACCTATTTGGGTTTCCCCATAACCATATTGGTGTCATGTGTTGATTTCATGTTTCATGTTTATGTTAATGTTTAATTTAGTACTTAAGCATTTAAAGTTTAGTGCACACTGATTCAACCCCCCCCCCCCCCCCCTCTCAGTGTTCCCATTCCTAACATGTTTGGCCCCTCTTGCTTCCCTTCTTGCATCACTTTGTCTTTTTAATCTTTTCTAGGTTCTCAAATAAGTGAATCCTCAAAATTTCACACATATCCACTTGTACTTTATCAACACACATTAAATAAGCTACATGAGTCATACCAGCTGCCATGTCATCTTCTCTAGAGTTAGCACAAAATTTAGATGTTAAGATGTTGCATAAATAGCTAACATCGTCTTGTTGAATCTTACTAATCACTATTCCTCTACCATTGCAGGATGACTTATTATCCAGTATTTTTTTTCTCATATTTTTCTCATTGAATGGTATAACTCTAGATTTTGCCAAACTAGTTACATCATGAATTAGGCCTATTGTTATATCAATCACTTTGTCATCTAACCAAAACTTCACATTATGAATTCTGCTCAAAATTATCTTGGTGCATTCTTCATCATCAAATTCATATTATAGTGAATACCTTATGATTTCATTATCTTTCAAATGTTCAAACCCTACTTTCAATGACATATCTTGATTGTATAGCTTCTCATATTCCTTAGTAAAATCACTTTCACTGAGGGTTTCAAGTTTGCATCCCAAATAGCTTCTAACATTCTCTAAATGTAAAACTCTGTCTGGTATGAATGATAATGCCAATTTAGGGTTTTCCTCCAAGGGTTCTACTGGTTCCCTTTTAATCTTAGGTCAGATTTTATCTCTTATAGTCTGAACCAATGAACCATCCATATCTTCGGCAAATTCTCTAACTGACTGATAGATTTGAACAATAAAATACCTTAATTCCATGATTTAGGGCTTTGCGTAGATCCAGCACGAAGTTCTTTTACCAAATCCTTGCAAATTGCTTTCAATCACTACTATATTGATCTCCTTAACACTTGTATTTTCTGTAATGATCAAACAATACCAATCATAAGCTTTTAACCTTTCAATCTCACAAGATTCTGACATCGCATTCAATTCTTTTGTTGCTTCTTTCCAAAAATTTGTTCCTACTTTCCTACAAAACTTAAAACTTCTTGTGAACTCACATAACTTCATATGAGCTCATGTGCTCTTAACCATAGCATCATTACATCATATACTACCTTACATTAACTGCGCAAGACTCAAATCATCCTATACTCACTTCTACACTATCCCAAGTTCCTATCATAATGCATTCTTTATGAATTAAGTACTTTGAGATGGGTTAGGAAGAGATTCACTCTCACCATTGGATACTTCACCTTTTTTATTACCTTCAATGTTTAATGTGTCTCCTTGATCTATGGTTGTAACAAACTTTACTTCTTTTGAATTACTACAGAAATCTCTTTGACTGTTGCTTGCATTCTCATTTCTCCTTGTATGACTTCTAGGATTAGGGTATCTCATATTGTTCATTTTGAAAAACCTTTTTGTATGACCAAATTTGTTGCATATCTAACAAACTACTCCATTGTTTCCATATCTCGATCCAGTCTAGTTAATTTGTGATCTACAATTCCTAGCAATGTGTCCAACCTTGTTGCATCTATAACATACTACTCCATTTCTTCTATTCATATCTTCAGTAGGTTTCTTATCTGCATGGTTAGTATCTCTAAACATTCTACTACTATTATTATTATTAAATTTAGGCTTGTTGCATTCAATAGCTCTATCTCCAAAACCATGACAATTATAAAAATAGCCATTAAGAGGTTTAAATTGCTTACCTGTACAATCTTTCTTCATATGACCAAAAGTATTACATGCAAAATATCTACCTTTAAATTCTCTTTGCGTAACTTAAGGTGATTCTTCTTGTTTAGGTGGTTCTTCTTGTTTAGGTGTATCCTTAGATTTGTTAGCTTTATCAAATTTATTTTCTTCTATGTTTTTAGAAACTTTCAAATTTGGTTCCTTGCTTTCTTCACTTACCTTAGATGAGTTAAATCCAAGACTAGTTTTATCATAGAATGACTTTTGATAAGACATTTGTTCATCAATCTTCTCACTAGTGGAATATAGTCTCTCAAGTTGTTTCTTAGACTGAGTCAATTCACCTTTCACAATTGTATTGTACTTTTCAAGTTTAGCATACTGCAATTTGGTTTTCTCAAGTTCAGATGTCACTTTACAAAGTTTAGATTTCAGATCTTCTTTCTCAGATTTCAGATTTTCATTCTTAGATTTCAAATTTTCTTCATTCTTGTTGTTTCCATCTTTCAAACTCAATTTTAGATTTACTATCTTTAATTCATGTTTAAGGATCTCATTCTCTTTTTCCAGATTATCATCACAATCTTTAGTTTGAATTGTAGATTCCTTCTTTGATTTTAGTTCTTCTAGCTTCTTTTTCAGCTTCTCAATGAGGTTCTTTGCATCATCACATTTTCCTTTTAGAATATCTCTTTCTTTAGTAAGTATATCAATCTATTCAAGAGCTTCTTCAAGATTCTTTTATAGCTGACCCATATCCATAGAGATCTTACTCAAGCTACTAGGCTTTCTCTGAATGATTGTTTTCTGAGTAACTAAGCTCTGATACCAATTGTTAGAAATAGAGAATAATGAGAGGGGGGGTGAATCAGTATTCTACAAACTTTTACTTTTTCCCAATTATGGATATAATAGATTATCTTGATACTTGCATAATAGAGTAAACTAAAGAACATGCATAATAGTAAAGAAAATGAACTCAACACATTATTTGTTCTTGAGGAAACCCTGCCCAAGGGAAAACCCCAGTGGGGATGGTACCCACAAATATCCACTAATCAAAAGTATCTTGTTAAGGATGTTGATCCTGTTAGGATCCTATTACATATGTATAGTGTCTCAGTCCTGATTAAGGGACTCTAGGCCTTGTTAGAAGCCTCAACCCTGCTAAGAGTTGGTAGTACAAAATGGAATGATTACAAGATGAGCCCACTTCCCAAACATGTAATGTACAATAATTCCTATTTACAAAAATAAGGAAAGGTACATAGCCTTATACTACTTGCTTGACTTTCACAATTTTGCATCAATATCTTTCACATACATATGTTCACCTATCTCATCTATATCCTTCGCATTACATATTTTCACCTATTTCATCTATATCCTTTGCATTACATATGTCTTACATTTATTCAAGTTATTAGGAATAATAACTTTTATAGTCGGCTTTACTAAACATAAAAGACTTTACAAAATACATTTTAACATGTGTAGCCTAAGGGTTAATATCTAGGATTTCATCCCTTCATATGGTTAAGACATTATTTTGATAAAAAAAATAATCCCTTAATTATTTACCAATTCTATCTTCTTCTCTGTCTTGTCAGCTTGAGCTCTCCTCATCTAATACTACAATAACTTCTTCTATACATGTCGTATAGACTGGCGCTATTAGGTGAGTCTTCAATATACATCATATTATCCATGTTCAAGTGCACAGGCACTCAACTTACTTCTATTGATATCACCAATCAAAACTATCTCTGGTTAGACTAAGAAAATACTACTTACATTTAGACAATTTAGTTTTGTGCTCTGACATAAATGATCTCTGACATATGTGGTCTTCATGTAGATCATATGTTTCCATAATCTTCGGTGATTCTTCAATATACATCATAGTATCCATGTTCAAGTGTGCAAGCACTCAAGTTACTTCCATCGACGTCGCCAATCAAAACTATCTCTGGTTAGACTGAGAAAATACTGCTTACATTTAGACAATTTAGTTTTGCACTTTGACATAACTGATCTCTAACATATGTTGTCTTCATGTAGATCATATGTTTCCATAATGACAACATCTAGATATCTAACTCAGCCAAATTTCCAACATTAATTATGTAACCTTATAAGTCAAATAAAGTTCTATGAAGAAATCAATATCAAATATATATACTAATTAGATACCCCATATATTTCAATCATGTCATTGATCTTCTTCATCCAACTCTTTATCTCTATCATCTAATTCAAATTCAACATTGTAAGGATTGGTTATATCATCATCATCATCATTATTGATATTTATTTCAATAATGGGTAAGTGTACCAAGATAGTGTGCAAAAAAGTGGCCACCTCCTAAAAAACCCAAAACTTTTCATAATATGATTGGGTTATTCAAATTTGTAAAAAACTAGGCTTGCAAAAGTTGAGCCTTTTCCAAGCCACAAAAAATAATAAAAAAAACTTAAGTTTTGAAAAATCCGATTGCATTTTGTAAAGATAAAAATGATTTACAAAATCCAATCGCATTTTGACTGTCATAAACTTTTTTAAAAAATCCATGCTTGACTATTTTTTATTCACGCCAAAACCAAGTTTAAAGGAGAGAGGAGGAAGGGAAAACACACAAACCTGAGTGGGTTCTTTTTGTTATTGTATGTTTTTACCATATTGATAATTTTCCAAGTATGCTACATCATCAAGCATGTAAGAATTTATTTTTTTAATTGTTTCTATTTCAATTTTGATGAAGTAGGGTTTGAAGTGATTTAAGTTTTTTTTAATTAATTTGATGTTAGATTCAAAAAATAATCCTTGACCATGACAGAGATGGCAAGACCTCTTCAAATGTAGTAAAATAGCGATAATATTGGAAATGAGCAACAAGAGAACCCTCAAAATGAATCCCCACAACAAGAAAACCCTCAGCAAAACCCAAATCCATCACCAAACCCAAAGCTAAACCCTTTGTTTCCTCCAATAGGTCACATTGATGCCACACAAGAGGACCATATCAATTGAATTCAACAAAATAGTGCCCAAATATCCATATTGGTTTATAGGTTGAGGTCCTCTAGTTTTGAGAAACACTCATCCCTCACCACTTCCTTAGAAAGAATGGCCAATAGTGTGAATGAGGTGTCTAGGGAGGTTACAATAGGGGGTTCATGAAGGGATAGATGTCATACATTTTATGTCGATGGGTTTTCATATGATCCAGAGAAAAAAAAGAGGATACTTTAAGATGACATATGTTCTCTTTTCATTAATCCTATTAGTATTAACTCCCTAGAAGTAGATATGAATCTATTTTCCATACATTGGTGTGTTTATAATAGGATGAGAGCTGCATTTTGGGATAGGTGGTATATGGTCTTTGACCAAGCACCATGTAATAATTGGGAGGTGACTTTATATTTTATGATAAAGCTATTTTGTGAGTTCATCCTTGATGAGAAGCCAAATTACTTTGACATATGACAGTTCCATGGTAGAGGGAGAGGCTCTGTGGAGGATAGAGATGGGGCCTATAGGGTGGTAGAGCCACAACATAGGAGATGTCTAGCTAAATAACCCATAGTTCATGTTTTGGTCCTAGTAGTAGTGAATAATTCTATATATTTATAGAACCTTCAAGAAGTCACATCATTGAGTGATGTCATTATTGAGCATAGCACGTAGTTAGTCAAGGAAGAGGATGGAACAACATCTGCACCACCTCCATCATCATTAGATGCTCCATTTGGCTTAGTCTATCCCATTGATCATATGTGCCCCATCTATCAAGGTATATGTATCAGAGTAGATACCAACATGAATGAGGATGGTTTATTATCCCATTCATGTACACATTATCAGAGTAGATGTCACACATTCACTACTGAGGATGTGGCCCTCACAAACTACCTATTGACAATGGTCACTAGTACATTTGAGTCCTAATTGTGACATCTATGTGTCGCAATTCTGACACAATCTTGTCGATCAAGCGACGCCTACCGGTGTTGTAGTTTTGACATTGGGATCACTGATGACTGGGATGTCTGTCATAATTGTGACAGTATTTTCCATCACAATATGTCCCGATGATGATGGGTAACTTACTTTCATTACACATTATAGGCATCACAATTGTGAGGGCTATGTGATGGATACATTGTACATGCGACGTCTAGCTATCATATATTTCTAACATCTGGACGTCGTAATTGGTGCTATAGGTGTCAGACATTTTGTGAAGACCATCGCAATTGTGATAGTATTTATTGTAACAATATGCACTGGTTATGATGGTTAACTCTCTTTCATTACACATTATATGTGTCATAATTGCAACAGATATGTTGTACATGCGACGACTAGCTGTTAGATATTTCTGATAGCTAGATGTCACATGTATTTCTTTTTCTTCGCTCATTCTCTAAGGATCGTTGCAATTCTAATAGTTTTCTATATTTTATATATATATATATATATATATATATAAAATTGTTGTACGGGTAGTGATACCTTAAATTATGGAGCCTCTCTTTGTTTCAAGAATAGTTCAACATTCTCTACTTAATAGGGCCAACAACGTGAAGGTGGAAGCTCATCTAGCCCCTCCTTGAATCCTCTTATGACCCTTTATGATACTTTAAGACCTCTAAGATGTATTCTTAGGGATCGTAAAGAGTCATAAAGGGTCATAAGGGGTACTGGGACACAATAACTAAGAAACATAAATGTAGGCATCATGTTCACAATTTTTTGGAGACACAACATAATTGAGTGGTATACCTAGATGATGCAACGCAACCACTACTCCTCCAGTTCTAAGTTGACACTACAGGATCCAAAAACTAGAGATAAGGAATAAATTTAGAGAGAAAAGGAGGAGGGCCATAAAAAATGAAATAATATAGGGGTCCTTGTATTATTTTGGTCATTAAAGACCTCCTCTACTCTCTAAATTTAATCCTTATCTTTGGTTTTTGGATCCTGCAATGTCAACTTAGAATTGGAGGAGTAGTGGTTTTATTACATCGTCTGGGCATAGCATTCAATTATGTTTTGTCTCCAAACAATTGTGACCATGATATCTAAATTTATGTTTTTCAGCTATCATGTTTATGTGCATGTTCTTTATGTGTTTGGATTCTCTCCCTCACATCTAAAATAACATTTTCCCACTCTAAGTCAAGAATGCAAGTGCAGCACAACCAAAATATGCATGGATAGTAGGTGGAGCTGAGAAGACTCAACACATTTTTATTTTTTTAATAGGTCAAAATTATAATGTTCATGATGGTCTATAACTTGAAATACCCAATTAAAGACCTCTATCAAAAATGCAAACCTATTGCGTCTTTTAGCTCCACCTAATATCCTATGCATATGAATTGGAATTACATATTAAACTAGGTGCCTCCTGCATTGCTTGAAACCAAGAGATTGTCACAATTAACATCTAAAACCATTATTGAACCTTTGTTATAATTTAAAAAATACATTAATACTTACTATATAAGTTTGAACCAAGTGAATCACCAAATACATACTAATTTTCTAGAATGTTGGTCGAAGAAGGATGATTTGTTTTCAACATGTAAATACAGACACTGAACAACCATTTTGTCAACTCTAATTTTCTCAACACAAAAGGACATTTATCATAGTCATAGAAACATGATTATTTTTAAATGGAATACACCAAGGAGTACTATTAGAAATATTAACCATTTACAATCATGAACATTGAACAATCAAATGGGCTTTTTTTTTTATCAACATGTGTAGTCTCTGTGTATATGAAAAATGAATGAAATATCAAGCTCAAATTAAACAGTGAACAAAAATTCAAATTCAAGGCCTAATTTATCAAGAGAAACAAACATTAGGATGATATAAAAATCATTAAGACTATACAAAAATCATTAGGACTATAGAAAAATCATTAAGACTATAGAAAATCAAGTTCTAGAAATGGACAGTTCTAATGATTTTCCATTACAACAATTGAGAATTCATCATTGGTATATGAACAGGTGAAAAACATGTAGATTTGACCAAAAACCACTGGGAATGACCCAGCAACAAATGGACTTGTGATGATTTTCACAATAGTACATGTGTTGTTGGTTCTACTCCCAGTACTGCTTAGGCAAATTTGCATATTCATCACCTGTGCATATGAAGTGGCTCTAATGGAAAGAAATAAGAAAAAACATTAGGACTATAGAAAAATCATTAAGACTAGAAAATCAAGTTCCAGAAATGGACGGTTCCAATGCTTTGCCATTACAACAATTGAGAATTCATCATTTGGTACTTCTTGCTGTATTGGTCTCATTAACATCACTCTAAATTCTCCATTAACATCTAAAATTCATTCATTCATCTATTAATAAAATGTAACATTCATGAATTATCACAACTTTCATTAACACATAAGATTAATTATCATTCATTAACATGAATTCATTAGCATTCATAAGTTGCATAAATGAGAATCAGTCATAAACATCAAGACATAAACATCAGTCGTTATCAAATAAACATAAAGACATAGAAATCAATCGTTAATAAGTTGCATAAATGAGAATCATTTCTTTTTTGAATTTTTCTTTTTTTCTACTTCCCTATATTGTTGTAGAGGCATATCCATCTCGGCCTCATCATTTCTTCTCGCTCATGCATGTGATCTCACTATCCTTTGCAAAGGTGGGTCCTCTGCAATAACATATAAAAGGGTTAATTTAAAAACATATTATCATAATTTTTACAAGCATTTTAGTACTTTAAAAAACATAAACATGATGCTCTGTACCTTGTCCAACCACATCTTCTTGCATGGTAGCTTGAACCTCAACACACTCATCGGGAACAACCTCTACATCCCCTACAACTACAATACAAAATGTTTTATTAATCCCAACTCATTGTAATTAATTTTTTATTGTTGCACCAAATTCAATTTAAAATGTTTACTTGTATTAATAAATCAATAATCAAAATTTGAATAGAAAATGTATACCTTGAGTACTACAATGCACATTCGAATCGACACCTCTGTCGTGCTTGGATGGTGTTTTAGGATCAGAAGGTTATATTCTAATGTATAAATAATTAGTGCATTTATTGATAATATATACATATAAATACAAGACAAATACTAATAAATGTTAATCATTCAGTTTAGTACTTATAAACATATTCGCTTTAAAGTTTTAAGCAAATATATAATCATTGTTTCCTTACTTAAAACAAATATATTCACTTTATGTTGGAACTTAACATCAAATATAATAATTGGTAAAGTATTCAACTTGAAATAAAAATCACTTATCTTATTTACCTAATCGACAGATCCACTAGAAGAACCTTGCGCACTCATTGATCAAAATCGTTCAGCCACGACTGCAGAGCCTTGTTTGTAGCCTACTTTCTTGTCCTCTTCTGAAATCTTTTGTTTGAACTCCAAGCACTACATTTTTACTTGGTATCATGAATTTTTTATTTTAGTGAATTTCATCAAAACTAAATTGATTACAATTTATAAATATTTGCATACGGTTTTTCATTTACTATTGCTTACAATTCATGTAGTAAGTTTTGAATATCCACCCGAGCTGAGCTTGTGTTGCCCGTGCTTTTGTTTTCTTGCTTATGTTTCCTTTGATGTGTTAGGAAACCTATGTGATGTTTGAAATATGTTAGATCACATAAGTACAAAGAGTAAATAGTACATAATTTCATTATTAATATTATCAGGTACCTTCTTTCCTTGGGTGATACTATTTGTCCACCATGTCTTACACGTCTCTCAAATGCATCCTTTTTAAGATTCTCCAACTCATTAATAGTAACATAGGGGGGTCGCTCGTAATAAGGGTTGCATTCTATTTGGGTCATGTAGTTGTCCCTAATATACTTCAAAGCTTGGTCTGCTTTCTCAAGGAGCCTAAATCTTTGAAAGGCGTTGGGTCCAAAAAGTTTTATCATAGACTCAATGAGTTTATCCTTTAACTCTTTATCTTGTAATTTCCACCTTTTAAGAAAAAAAATTATTAGAATCATAAATGAAGTGAAGCTACCTTTTAATATACTTGAAGAAAGGGATGAAAGGAAATCTGATATAGCAATGAAATCAAAATATGATACCATGTGCGTATGGTCGACTCGAAAATGCACAAAAATTCATCATTAACTTTTTCATAAAATAGATTATTCCCTACAAAATAATAATAGGATTATTAGTTATTGCAAGAGACTACACAGGGGGTTAGTGCATTACATTATGAGTATAAGATTGTATAATTAAATAAAGGATCAATCTTTAAAGTACTTGGAAGCTGGGCTACTCTTACAGGAATTCCATCTTCAATGTTCACCATCAATTGATCACAATTCTCTATTGTTCTCGTACATCTAACATGAGTACATCCAGGAATTTCCTCATCACCTCCTACATAAAATGAATCCAATATTATAAAATTCCCCCTAAGAAAGAATAGTTCAAGTGAAATAAACACATGATAAATGAGAGAGAAAAAGAATAATCTACTTACCAATAATAGGCATTGCCATTGCATTTGTGGCCATGCTACATGTTGTCGACATTGCAGGTGGTGATACCTCTATGGTTCTGATCCTTGTAGCAGGTGGTGTACTCAACATAGGATAGATAGTAGGTGATGAAGACTAAGATTGTTAGAGCATAAAAAAATATGGACAACCATGGACAAGATTGTTAGATCTATTTAAAAAACTATTGTTCGAGCAAAACACAAGTGGAGGATAGAACATGTGAACTACTTGAACCACCTAAAGAATCTACATTTGGGGCATGGCTCTTTAATGTTTTTGGCATCCTATATAAAAATTAAACATATGTATTTTAGTTAATGACATAAATAAAAGAGTATACTATAAAAACCATTATTAAACTTTTGTTATAATGAAAAAACACATTAATTCTTACTATATAAGTCTAAACATGGTGAGCCAATTCATCCACTCTCATTAGTATTTCAGGAGTCTAAGGTTGAATATCCACCAATCGAGTTAACTCTCTTGAAATTTCATGAAGGACATTTAGCAATGCAACCACATGATCAACGTCTGATGAAAAATCAATAATGAATGGATCCTGCTCATCCTGTGGCTCCTCATGGACTACTTGTTCCTTTCCCTTTTTCTGATCAACACTCATTTGTGAGAACAATATTATTACCACTTTATTTAAAAGAAATCCAAAATAGTAGTGAAGAATAAAACATAACAAAACAACAATGAGTTTTACCTGTCGAGAAGAAGAAGTCCCATGAGAACTATCATCACCATGCGTATCATGTGGTTGTTGATCCATACTATAGCCTTGTATTGCAAAAAACAATCAATGAGACATGTTAAAACACATGTGTTCTTATTCTAAGTTACATTGAATAATAGACAATTATCAAAATGCTTCAATTAAAAGAAGAGATAGTTTTTTAATTTTTAAACAATTTTAAATGGTACATAGTGTGTACCACCTTGTCCATGATAGTGGGTTTTTTTGTATCTATGTAATTCAAATTGTAATCGATAAGCAGCTCTTTGCCTCCACATATTTATTTGATCACACATAAATAGATGATTTCCCTCACGTGCCTCAAATATGCAATTGGGTTGCTTCTTAGTTGATGCAGGTCATGTACTGTTTATAAAACCTGCAATATTCCCTAATGCTTTTGGCCTTCCATCAATGTATATAGCTACTATTTTACTTTGTTCACTGTCTTTTTGTTGTAAATAATTTTCTGTGAGTGCATACCTACACATACTTTTTTTATATCTAACAATCTGCATCCAACTACTATAATCATAATGTTGTGGTCCCACAACCATGCCCCTCCTTTATGGCCCTTATGACTTAAAAGGGGCCCCCCTTCTACTTTCTACTTGTTTTTAGTGGTCTTTGAGAGTTAGTTTTTTTTCCTTCCTTTTAGCCAGTTTTTGGCCTTTTAGCCTTGTGTGTCTTTCAGACTTTTAGAGCTTCGAAAGCATGAAGAATAGGGGGAGTGGATCAAAAGGCCTTTCAGACCTTTCAGACATAGTCATTGTCCAAAAGATAAGTTCATGTCAGAGTCGACTCGTCACCGAGTCAGAGCTCTTGGCGTTGTCGGCCTTTCAGAGTTCCAAAATGTAGAAACATCCAAAAGGCCGATGCGCATGGTCACTGATGTCAGCAACCCTGTGAGCCTATAAAAGGAAGTGAGGGTTTTTAAACCCTCACTTTGCCTTCTCACTCCTCTGACCTTTTTGTGCTTGTTGCTCACCATTTTTGCCATCCGAGTGCTTTTCTGCATAGTTTTCTCTCATCTTCTCATTGGTCATCCCCATCTTCATTGTCTTCATGGTAGGCATCTTGTCCCCCTCTTGTTTTGTTTTAGTTTGTTTTCCTTTCTCTCTTTTAGCTTTTTGGGTGTTGTCCTAGGTTTAGGGTTTTTTTTTCGGCCCTTTTTGGCCTGGTCATCAGTTTATTGGTCTGTCTAGTCAGCCTCTTTTGGCCTTTGGGATTAGCAAGGTAGTCCCCTTGTGTCCCTCCATGAGTTTGTGGCCGAATCTCATCGCCGGAACCATTTTCAAGTTCCGGCCCTAAACCCTAGTTTTGGACCTTCGGGGTCCAAAAAATTGCAGAGGACACCAAGATGAAAAAGCTAATTCCTCAAGCTGTCGATGTTTCAGATCTTTCGCACACCAAAAAATCCTGCATCCCCAAAACATCCTACATCCCCAAAACCACCGAAGGGGGCACCTTTTCCTCACTCTCACCAAGTCCTTGAGCTATCAGTGTTTCAAAGGTTTCACACCCTGAAACATCTTGCAACCCTGAAAAAGCCAAAGGCTATGCTCTTTTCACTTCATGCTTGTAGTTGTTTCGGCCTTGTTGGCCCTTTCAGACCTTTCAGCATTAGAAATGTCTATCTTGACTGAAAGAACAAAAAGGCCGAGATCTCTGCTTTTTGTTTTGAAACATGTTTTCAGTAAATGGTGATACTTTCCAATTTATTTTCTCATGTGGTGTTACTGATTCCAAACTTGTACTCTTTGCAGATATGGCTGAGAAGGTACTCACATCACCAGTAATGAAATACCAATTTAAAGGATACCACCCACCTTCTAAAGTGATGGACTTGCATGCAAGAAAAACTGATACTGACATTGGGAATCTAAGCTAGAATGAACATTTGAACAAGTGTGCTTAACCAGTGGGCCATTCAAAGGATTGCACGTCATTGGTCCACTATTCCCTGGTGAATGTAGTGGCTCATCTGGTCTCTATCTAGTCAGCAGAGCTCATAAATACACTTTCCAGTCACTATGTGCCAGATGAACGCATGGTCAAGAATAGCATGGGGGAAGTGGTCCTGGACTTCAGGCCTAACAACATCAAGGATGTTTTCCACCTACCAAAGGGAGTAGAAAAGTTCTTCAAGTTCAATATAAACAAGGGGATGGAATTTTACAATAAAGATACCCAGAGGGCACACAACATTGTCAACAATGAATACCTAATGCAGCCATTGCCCAAGAATAGACTAGATAGAATTGACATGAGGAGAGGTTATATGAAAGAAGATATCTAGGCTTCTATAAAAATGATAATTAGGGTGTATGGCCTACCCAAGTCCCATCAGCTACAACCCTCGATGATCTTCCTCATCCAAAAGATTAAAGAAACACAAGCAAGGTTCGATTGGGCCTCTATTCTAAGCGATTAGTTGGATGAGCAGCTAATTTGGGTAAACACAAATCCACACTTTTACATGACCTCTTATGTTGTGTACTTACTAGCCACTAGGGTAGTATAACCAGGATTGACTAAGGTTGGAAACACCGAGGAACAAAACACATGGCCTTTCACTTTGTATCCTCAATTGGTGCAAAAGAACTTCCTCACACACAATAGCCTAGAATTCAGGATAGTTAATGATGCCTTCATTTTTGCAATCATTTGCTTCATCAAGGGTGATTTTGCTAAAAGGCTATCAACAGAAGTAGCAGCCAAAGTATACGCCATTGGGGCATTCTACATTCAATTCAGAACTTTCACATACATCCAAGTGGTAGGAAGCACTTTAGCACCCAAGAAGCTCCCAAGATACCCTCCTAATAGGGTGGTTCTATTGGAGATAGCCAGGTAATTGTTTGATGCTCACAAGCATATCAAGCATATGAAGAAACACTGCTAGAGCTTCCCTACCTCAGTCGATCCTCATTATGTTCTAGACATTAAAGTTTGCAAGTCTTTGGTTGGAGAATGGGATGAATTCACACTAGCAACCTACAGTCTGGTAAGGCCACATTTTGACCCCATTAGTACTTATAGCCACATAATGGGAAGACACTACATCCATGAGCCACATGTTAAAGATCATTGGGCCAATTGTGTGGATGATTATGAGGTGAGAATCCATGACTATTGCCAGATGAGCATTGAATTAGTGCAAGGTGCCCTTTCCTTGAAGATTCCACAAAATGCATTAGATGCAGATTCTAATAAAATCATGGATTCTATTTATAACACAGATAAGGTGTATAATAGGGCCATCTTAAATGTAGAAATAGATCAGGATGAGAATGATAGTATGGACTTTAGGGCCCCACATGTGGTTAAGCTGACAAGATCATGGGTTGCTCATCCTTTTCCAATGCAACCACTTCCTATAAAGCAACTCCCCGAGAAGACATCTCGAGGAAAGAAGAAGGGGGAAAAGATACTGGAACGTCAGTTTCAAGGGGCTGCCCCTCTAAAACCTAAAATAGTATATCAACATGAGCGTCCCACCGCATATGGTCCAGTCACGCACTCCAAAAAGGTGAAAACTAAGATGATTGGGAGCATTGCTCCATCAGAGACACCTTCATCAAGTGACCATGGTTCCCCTAGCTTAGAAAAGAGAACAAAGTTCAAAATAGTTGGACCTAAGCTAGCTGAATTAATTAAAGGCCACGTTTACAAAAGGAAAGTAGGCTCAACCCCTACTCAGATGGATACTTTGGAAGAAGGTGATGAGGATTTTTTGGATGAAACCCCCCTCATTAGGAGAACATGGTTGGTGATATTGCTAAAGAAAAGGAGAATAATGGAAGATGATCCTAAGGATGATGGAGGGGCTACTCAGGTAGAGCCAATAAGTTTGGATGCCCTGGGTGACGATGAATTCAACATCTCCAATTTTTTAGGCTTGCATGGGTTCAAAGAAGGTAAAAAATAGGCTCCTATGTAGTTCACTAGCCTTTTTAGTGGCATGGGAGATGAGTTACCACAGGCACCTCAAGGGAAAAGTGAGGTTGAAATTGTCAAAGACCAGGAGGGAATTGCAGGACTTGAGAAGGAATCATCTGTTAAGATCACCTCAAAGGAGGAAATAGGTACACAAGTACCTTTGGATGTGTCTATTCCACCTCCACCCCCATCTCACCCTTCCACACTTCCCACCATCCCACTTCAAGAGCCTCCCACTATCTCGCTTCCCACTCCTGTGCTAGATACTCTGCCACCTCAAAAACCCTTTTCTTCCCATGTTCCTTTCCCAACTCCCACTCCACCAACCCAATTTACCACTCCCCTTGTATCCTCTACACCTCCCCCACTCAACATTCCTCCCCAAGTTCATATGGAATCGATACCCCAAAGCTCACAGGAACCAGAGAAAGAAGTTGAAGTCATTGGCAGAGAAGGGGGAGAAGAAATTCATATTGGATCTGAGGAAGAGGGTGATAAGGGAGAATCACAGACAGTAGAGGAACTACATATAGAAGAAGATAAGCCTCAAATGGATACTAAGGAGAAAATAGATGATGAGCAATAGATGACTATTGAGGGAGAGCCAGAATAAGGTATTGGGAATGATCAGGAGACAGAAGAAGAAGAAGTTACAGTGGAGATAAGGACTGAACATGTGGGTACTTCTACTACATTGGCTACTCCCTATGAGCCATTAGGTGCATCCTCAAAGCCTACTTGGTTTACCAAAGAAGTGAAACCAAGGGTGAGGGTATATACTGATGAAGAGGTTGATATGACTACGCTAGGACACACCTTCAACCAAATGGCACCAATTCCCTAGGTA
This sequence comes from Chamaecyparis obtusa, assembly GCA_027943335.1. Lineage (NCBI taxonomy): Eukaryota > Viridiplantae > Streptophyta > Pinopsida > Cupressales > Cupressaceae > Chamaecyparis > Chamaecyparis obtusa. Next base: position 217,445 of record BSBK01008598.1, read on the forward strand.
AAGAGAATGTCCTATGTAATGCAAGATCAAGCGGGAAGGTGGAAGGCATAGGTGGTTGTCCTCACGATGGATATCAGCATGAAGGAGATCACTCCAGAGGACTATGTTAGAGGAGGTGGACTTGGGAGAACCAACCAGAGAAGGTAGCAAAACCTTGGCTACCTTGGGTCTGAAGCATGCTTTGGGTTTTATGAGTAAAGATGAGGAAAGAATAAAAGCATTGGAAGAATAGAATGAAGCAATGAAGAAATTCATTTTCAAGACGGTGGGTCCAATTGACCCAAATAACCCCGAAGCCTCATTACAGGAAATTTTGGAGAAGAAGGGGGATATAGACACTGACATTCCAAATTCTTTTATATAGGCTTGTGTGGATTAGAAGCTAGATTTTGAGAAATTCACTAGCTTATGTCTTAGGTAGATTTTAAGGCCCTTTCGAGGCATTCTGGCAGGAATAGTTTCTTTGGTAGAGATCATGAGTGAGGAGAATGGGATAGAAGAAACTATCCTAAATTGGAAAAAGGTATTAGATGAGCTGACAATGATAAGGAAGCAGTGCTTCCAAGTGCTAATGAAGATTTATGAATTGGTAGATTAGATAACTTCAAAGAATGGATGCAAGAGATAACAATGGCATTGGCCATACTTGAGAAGGTGCTCAGAAGGTTGGATAAGAAAAGGGATGAGGGCATGCTATTTGCAAATGAGTTACAAGAGTTCTTTGAGGGGTTAGATTTGGATCTGTTCAAAGATGATGATGATAAGACTATGCACCTAGTGAATGATATTGTCAATCAGTACTTGAATATATTCTGATGGGTAAAGACAAAGGAGGATCTTTAGCAAATGTTTTATCAAAGGGAGGAGATTCAGAAAATGTTGCCTCGTGAAGAAGAAATAAAAGCCTTTGCCAAGGGACTGAAAGATTACAAAGATAGACAGAAGGAAATTCTCCAAGACATTAAGATGTTGGACTTCAATGAGGTGTTGGAGGTGGTAGATAGATTCAAGAAGGCACATCCAGAAGTACCTTCTAGCTAGTGGACCTCCAACTCAAGATCTGTCAGTTCCCATGTACAGAAAGTGCAGTTTTGATACTTAGTCATTTTCAGTATAATATTTTCAACCCCTTTGGCCATGGGGAGTTTTCATCCTCCAAAAACTTTGACAACTCCAACAACTCTATAGTAGTAGAGATAAGGTTAGCAGTTAGCCAATTTTGGGTGTTGCATTTTCGAACCAAGTGTCAGGTTTTGGGCTTTTTTTGGGCATGTCTAGGAGTTGAATCCAGTTCTCTCAGAGATCATTTCTTATTCATTGGGGCTTCTTTCTTGGGATTGTTTGGGCATGATTGTGGGATCTCTTTCAGTCAAGACTACGCAGAGCAACTAAATCCAATGATCCAGGGGGAAAACATGAAGATCACCACATGCATGAACCAGTTCTAGCCCATTTTTAAGATATCTAATGCTTGTTTTTATGCAAATTCTTGTAATGCACAAGGTTTAATTCCATGCTAGGATAGTTTAACTCAGCTTTAGCAGTGGTTTCTTTAATGCAATCTCTAGTTTATATTTCCTTTCAAGTTTTAGTTATGGAAAAACCATAGCTGTGAAAATAAGAGCAGACCTCTATAAATTGTAATAAAATGATGTAATGAGGGTCAACAGAATGATTAATACAAGTTATACAATTGACGCTTCATCCATAGTGTGATTTTTTCTGCTATCTCTATGAAATCTATGAATGTTTGATTTGCTCATTCTTTATTTCAAAGAGCTGATTGTTTGTTTGATGATTTCAAGTCTGTGATCTCTTAATTTGGTGTTTGTTTGTATCATATTGCTCTATTGTGACAAATCTCTAAGAAGATCTTTCTTTGGTGCCTAAAGATTAACTTGTCTCATGTGTACAAGCATCTAGAGTGGCTTCATGATCTGATGAGTTTTGACTTATCATACATCTACATTGTTTGAATTCTGTTGATTATTGCATCCGTTTAGCTGAAGATTGTGACATGATCTGATCTCTATTGTGTGGGTTCCTCATCTTCTCTATCATTTAATTTTCATGTTGGTATGATTACTAGCATATGTCCATTAGGTTTCTTTCAAGTATTTCCTTTCAAGCTTCTTGTTACCTTACTCTTTCTAACCTTCCTTGCAAAGTCACTTTCAATAGGATAATTTAAATTTATATTTTTTTCATTCCTTAAATCTAAAAATTGAATAAAAAAAGATAGATATTATGGAATCCTAAAGTTTTTTTTGTGGTTTCCCTTAAGAGAAGAACCAGCAAAGGCCTCCTTGATAACAAATTTACATTTTTCTTCTGTTGAGTTACCTAAATGATTGAGACCCAGCCATCCAGAACCTTGAGATTGATTCCATCAATCTTCCAAGAGAGGGGTTTGTTCTTACAGATTCCTAGTTGTTGTCTTCATGCAAAATGACCCTCAACAGAAGTGGTGCTAGAAGGAGGGCCCTCAAAAGGGACACCCCAGAATATAGGATTGTTCTCCCCTGAGAGATTCCAATGAGTCCTTAGATCTTCACCCAACAAAGGGGAGTTCCTTGAACTTACAGAGTTTTGCAGACCTCGTAGCAACAAAACAAAACATGGAGAGGACACCTCAGATCATTTGGATCTTCCTCCAATTCCAACCATTGCTGCCATGCTTGCTGCTCTGCCACCACCAGCTTCGATGGCATTTTTTGCAAATGCCCAAAGTTCACCACTGGACTTGCAGGGACAGCTCCATCAGCTACCCAAAAATCTTGAAAAGTTCTACCCATGATTCATCTATGGAGAATCCAGGACCGCAGAAGAACACATCAATAAATTCAAAGAATTGTGTAACCAGAAAGAGATTTCTCATCAAGATGTCATGTGCCGCCTCTTCCCATACACACTGGGAGAGTTTGCATATAATTGGTACCTGAACTTACCATGAGGATCCATTACTACCTGGTAGGAGTTTGAAACAAAATTCCTTAATCAATTCAAACTATATGTGGATCTGGAAACTCTCCATCACCAGTTCATTTCGGTATGAAAAGACCTCAATGAATCTATCACCTTGTTCAACCACAATTTTCACATGATGTATCAGAAGCTTGAGGCTCCATACACGATGTCAGTTGGCACTGCCATACAAGTATACTTACACACCTTGCACCTACTAACATCCATATTTTGAAAGAGATTGCCTCCAGGAGACATCAACACTCTGGAGAAAGTGTGTAATGAAGTTATCTTGTTCACTCAACGAATGGATCCACAAGCAGGAGGAAGGTATGGTGTCCCACCTACATCGACAAATGTGGTCACAACTATTCCTTCTGCAAAAAATAATCAAGTACCAATGCACCAAACCTTGAAGATCAACTCGGTGCCAACTCCATATGTTACTGCCCCACCTCTGACCATCACATACCCAGGGTATGACACACATAGTGCTACTTTGTGCAAGAAAAAGGTCACTGTCCCAAATGAACCAGACCAAGCCCTAGTCAATGAGTTAGATGCCATGAAGAAGACATTGTCCCAATTAACAAGGAAGATCACACAGATGAAGCTTAACCCAACTCCAAATCAAGGAAATCCCCCATGACCAGCTGTGGCCCCGAATAATTACTCTCAGAATCAGAATCGTAGCTATGGCAATTATAACAACAACAATAACAATAACAGATGAGGATATGGGAATGGCTCCCAACACAAGCAATTTGGATAACAAAGGATGAATAGGACTTGGAATATGTTAGCTCTTTTTCATGTAGAATCACCATTTATCGCTATTAAGCTTGACTCTCAGGTTCCCAATTCCAGATTCTTACAAGGAAAAGGCTAATTGATAAGGACCAAGTCCTTCTTCTACTTTGGGCTCCACAAACCCAGGCAGGTGTACCTATCTTTAGATTCACTACTTCATAATGAAATCCTTCCAGTGGATTAGGGGTTCTCACAATGACTTGCTAATGTCTCTTGCTACAACTAATGCAGAGCTTACAAAGCCAATCCATGATGTTAACAAAAGAAAACAATCATTGCAGAAAAATGGCAAAAGTGACAAGGGTATTCACCATTCTTCTCTTCGAGCTTAAAACTCAGGCAGGTTAACCTATCTGATTCATCTCTTCAAAGAATCACTAAAGGTACTTGCACTATTTAATGCAACTTATAGACATTTTTTCTCTTAAACATGAAAGGAAAAAGTGATTTGAATTGGTTTGGATGCAATTCTAGAAAAAGACTAGTGCCTAATCCATTGGGTATGGAGTCAAATTGAACAAACATTCACAAAGATTTACAACTCAACACATCTCAAACCAGTAACATGCCTTACATACTAATTTTATCATTACAAACACATGATCATCAAATCCATATATCCTTGACATTCTCAGAAACTATCCAACAAGATTTACTCCTTCCTTGAAGGAAACTGAAGAATAATATCACAGTCTACTTTATAGACAACAAACCAGAAATGCCTTACAAATCTAGCTCATAAGAATTCCAGAAAACATACAGAGACATCAAGTCCTTGCAAAGAGACTTTGGGTGTATTTTATTATATAAACATTGCTTAAATACCTTCAAAATGCCAAAATACTCAAAAAACTAGAACACTAAACTTAACAAAAACTTGCATTAGTTGGAACTCAAACTTACAGAGCTCTTCTCCTGCCAAAAGATTGGAACCCTTACAAAAAGAACAGAAATGGGAATAAGAAGAAAAGGGGGAAACACCAGAAAGCATCACAACTTGACACTTGTCAGACTCTGAACTACTCATTGAATGAATCACCATGTCTGGAACAACAAACCTGATCTGCTCTATCCCCTTGAAAACACATGAGTCACCAAACATAACAAATTAGATATTTCTAAAATATCTTCCTAGCCCCTATTTTGTTCAACTACAAATATCTTGAAACTAGTTAAAACTACACTGAAATTGATCCCAAATACAAAATCCTCATGTCGAGACCTTTCCGGCAGTATATAATACTTGCTATCTGGGCGAAAAATAAAGCCCCCAGCTATTAATTTAGCTCTCCCATGCTCTGTAATTCTGAATGTTTGACTTTTTTATATAGCCGAAACTACATAACAATACATTTATAATTTTGATTTTTACTTGGATTTGCACAGAAAGGAACAGAATAAAATATTATACAAATATTTTATTTCTCCAACTAGGTGCCACGTGTCACAATGCTATTGAGTGCATAGGCTTGACTTGATTTGGTGAACTAGTGACTACAATCTCCAATTCGCTAAATGTCTTACCTTAATTGCTGGGAATTTGGAGAATAGGCGATTAAGTAGTTCTCTAAGTCGCTAGATGTTTTACCTTGACCGCCAACTATTCGGTGAACACACGACTGCAACATCTTCGAATCATGGAATGCTTGGCCTTAACCATCAACTACTTAGCGAACACGCGACTGCAACTTATTCTCCAATTTGCCAGATATTTTCTTCTGCCGACTAACCATTTAGCGAACTCATGAGAACCCCCCACGTGTCACCTTGTCACATGATCGCATGGGCCAGAAATGGCCCATGTGATCATGTGACCACTCTACAAAATTTACTTCTGTTTGGGCGCGGGCATGAAAACTGAGGCAGCTTTGAGCATTCACATGGGTATAGCCTCCACTCATCATTTATCTCTTACGTTTTCCTTATTGCTTATGTTCACCTCAAATGCCACTTTTGGTGTGCATGTGGGCTAAATAACTTTGAGGTTTTTAAAGCCTCTTCAACACTTCATTCCAAAATAACATGGGCCCTACCGCACATTTAAACCCACAACCACAAGGCATGCCAAGTAGCCCATGGGCTTCTTGTTTACTTTATATAAAAGTGTTTGCATATTTAAATTTTTAGAAAGTACCAAACAGAGTCAATGTGGGATAAAGTCCCCAATGCATTAGCTATATCTTCCCAGCTTGTGCGCTGCCTGTGTCCTCTGATTCTCTCTTCCACGCTTCTTCCTTCCCACATGCCTCCACTGGCGCTAAATGCTATATACATACACAAAGCACTCTTTCCATAATTTTCTCATCCTGAGGTCATTTGAATGACCGGCTGAGTGCACTATGTCGCGTATCTGTTTGATTTTGGGCATGCCCCTTCAAAGTTTTCTCTTTACATTAGCCTTTTGGTGACTGGCCACTCACGTAGCATCTACTTATTTGCAAATGGCCTTCACACTTGACATGCCGACAACTTCCTCCTCCATTATTTTATAAGCAAACCCCTCCATTTATTAAGTGCCAGCCTCCTCTTTGCTTGCATGGCATCTACGCACATCACTTAATTAACACTGGTTGTGCCCATTCTTGATGATGCATGGGCTCCTTGTTTATTACTTCATGCTGTTTCCAACAAGTGCTTATGTAATACTAATAAAATGTGACCAGCCCACCCCCTATCTTCTTGCGCTGGATGCCCCTTCATACTTTACACTGGGTTCATTGGTTTGTTTTGTCTTGAGCTGGCAATCTTCTTTTGTAAGGGTGTATTTGACAACTCCCTTGATTTAGCAGGATGTTTCCTATTCAATGCTTTAACTCTTGGAGTCGCATCAGATCTCGCTCTAGAAGTTGATGTTGTCTATGGTCTTCCATTTGAATAAGCCTGTGCCTTACACAACCTAAGGCTTCTATCTTTTAGCTTCAAGTCTTTCTTCTTTAGAGCTAGTTTAGCAGCATCCACGCTCTTGAACAAAATATACGCAATGCCTTTTCCCATACTTGTTTGAGGATCTCTTATAACCCGAACATCTTCGGCACCAGAGTCCATAGGTGCAATTCCAACAAATAGTTGATATAGTTCCTCAACCTTCTCATCAAATGGAAGATTCCCAACAAATACAGTCCTCCTTGTATCATAGATGAAATGATTTCCATCTTTAAGTTTCTTGCGAGGTGCAAGTGCTCAATCCATACGAATATGGTTTCCATTGAACTCTATCATGTTGTGTGACAAGGCAACATTTACTGATTGTGCATCTTTAAAGACAATGTATGCATGGACACTGTTAATGGAATCATTGACCTTTCCTTTGAGTATTGCTCCCTTTCTTCATAGTTTTGTATCCACAATGGGAACAAATCGTAACCAAAGTGATTTGACCTCCCCAAACTAAGAAAATTCTTTTACCATCTTTTTGCTCTTAAACCCCAGAGGCAGCTTACGAATAAATACTGTCCGTTCTAACTTATCATTATCATTATGATCTTTCTTGTCAACAAACATGTCTAATGCTTCCTCACCCCACTTCCTCTTGCCTTTTACTTTCATTGGTAACACCACTTATTTTGATGTATATTCACCATCCCCCAAGCCATGTCTTGCATCATTCTCTTCTTCAAAAGCATCCCATTTTCTCTTTTGCAACACTGAATTTCCCTTAAATTCAGTATGGGTTTTCTCCTTTGATTTGGCAACAACTGTTGACCCCTTTCTACCTCCACCTTCAAAGTCATCAAAATGTTGATTATGAACTTTAATTGTCTTACTTGGCTCGATGTTTTCTTGCCCAAGTTTAAGCAAGCTTTCAACCTTGCTAAATATAGAGTCAAATTTGTTTGAATCTGCTCTCAATATGTCTTCTTTCTATTTACGTTTCCCTTTGAACTCTTTGAATCCAATTCACAATCATACCCAGATCATCGAAATGCCAAAACAACCCTTCTTGCAACGTGCCTAGAATGCACAAGTGGCCTCAAGAACTGGCTTTAAAAACTGACATAATCACCTAACCTAGCCCCGCCACTAAACATGCATGAACTTTGACCCACATTCTAATACTCTGAAAAATGGCACTTCATGATTGCAACCGAATCAAAAGATATTAATGTGTAAACTTGCCTAATTCAAATTGTTCCTGCAACAAACTTGTCGAAAAATGATTTTTAATCACCGTAATTGATTTTTAAAGGCAGACAAATGGATTGGCAGGGGCTAAAATCGAGAATGGGGTTAGTACTCCAACTTTTCAAATGAACGTAAAAAGAATTTCTTTGAAAGGATCAACTCGTCAAAAGTTATTTACTGACAAAGTCAAGCATTTGGAATTCTGGGAAAACACACTAGGCAAAACTGAACACATTTTGCGAAAATTGCAAATGGAATGAGCTTGGAAACTTGGTCAAACAAATTGGTCATAGTTCTAGATTTGGTATGGTGGGAGTAAAACATGATTGCAACATGACCCAATCATTAGCTCACTCATTGGATCACACAAGTGTCTTTTAAACACTATCAAATATAGCCCTTAAAACTTCTAAACTTCTAGGTTTCAGCAAAACAGTGAAAATTGGAAATGGATTTGGCTTTGAAAAGTACTGAAACAGATTCACCAGGGGCTAAAAATGGATAGGCCAAAATAGGAACATGCCTACAATAGATATCCATCATTAATTCATCTTTACCAAATACCGGGTATCAGATATAGCTTCATAAACATTGCTCCCGACAAAACAATGGAGAGCGCAAGATACAGATCCAAGAAAACACCTCCAGAAGGGGAAACACAAGACCTATCAAAACTTGTCACTGTGACCTAAAATAAGAAACATAGGTCAATTGAAGTACACTAAAAACACCCCTACTCTTGGATTTTCATGACACTCATTAGAATTCAAGCTATTTAACCCTCAACTGGCCCTTCTTGGTGAATTTTACATAGCAATTTTCTGACTTAGAGACCTCCTAGAAACGAACTGATGAAAACCCATTTCAATCTGTAAAATGAAAGCTTAATTTGAATCAAAGAGACATAAACAAGGTGTCAAATCATTCTCCACTCATTACAGGACCCGGAAACACCCTTTTCACATGTGCATTTTGGACCAAAAGGAGCACTTTAGCAAGTGTTTTACATGGTATCTCAAAACTAAAATTTGAGTCCCAACAGTGGCTCTGATTGTGGATGGTTGAGCATAAGATCAGCACAAGAATATCAGAATCTTCTGCAAGAGCAGACCACCCCAAAAAAATAGCTTCTCTTCTTATTCCTCCAATCCATTACTTGGTTCTAAGGCTCCTTTATTGAAAGAAACTACACTATTGCTGAAAGGAAAACAACTATACAAATTTACAAACATTCACAATTGAAGTACAAAAGGCTCCCAACAAGCATCAGCCTTTACCTTTATCAAAAAGCCAGTTCTCATCCCCATGTTCTGGTATCAAACTAGTATCTTTATTTTCATCTACATGGTCAAATGGATAAAAACCTTCCATTGGCAAATCAAAAGCCATATGATTATCAACATTTTGAAATCTATCAAGCATGTGACTATCAGACACTAACTGTTCATTCTGATCTTCTACACACATATGCTTACTACAGTTGCCAATGTCATCACTTTGCAAAAAGAAACATAGTCATGATTTACCGCACCGGGCAATCGAACACTAGACTGATTTTTACAAAGTGGAAAAAGACTTGCCTGTTGATTGCAATCTTTAGATGCATCCTTATCTTCAAAACATGATTGCAAATCAAAAGCAAAAGTCTCATACTCACACTATTGCACATATTTTGAAATATCATGAGGCTCCTAGTAGATAACTTCTTTCTCATTCGGCTGAGATGAAATTTGAGAATCTGACTCATATCCCTTGGAATCAATTGTTTCTTGAACTGTTTCAGCTCCATCATATTCTAGTTGTTGAACATTATCTTCAAATAATGGATTACACACTAAATGGAACTGTTGATCATAGAAGTTTTTGCACAAGGCTAGCTGATTAGAATCCATATCTTTATCAAACAATGCATTAGAAAAGCTACTGAATACATTATTAGACCCACTGTTACAAAAAATCAGATCAAAGGAAAAAGAAATAAAATCTGAAAATGAAATTAGATCATGAGCATCAACATTACAATTATCAATATGTTCATCTTTGGAAAAACAACTAGTGATGCTTTCACAGTCTCTAACCGAATACTCATTTTCTGAACTACATTCATTCCCGGATTGAGAATCATCACTATGCACTGAATCATAGAAATCACTATCAGATTTATCTCCTTCATTTTGATCTCTATCACTATCAATATCAACATCACTACACTCATCATACCAATCTGAACTATATGCAACATTTTTATACATTTCATTTGAATACTCTTCACATTTATTTTTAGATTTGGCCTTTTCAATTTCTGAAAGACATTCTATAATGTGTGCAAAATGTTTTTCTCTGAATGTTGCATATTGATTGATTGATTCAGGCATACATAGCTCTACAAACAAGTCCATTAAATAGGGTTCTCTAAACAGATCATAAATCTCTACTTGTCTCAGAGCTACTGAAAATTTATCATAGAACAACATGATTGATTCATCTTTCCTTCTACCTATTCTTGTTTTCAGAAACAAGATAGTATTCTCTATAATTTGTTGTCTCAAACTTGACAACAATTCCTCAGATTCAGGGATAACTTCTTCATCTAAAGCATATTCCATCTCAGCTGAAAGACTACTATGACATGACATTTTCTTCTTACTCAAGATCTTATGCAGACAAAACTTCAAATACATATACTTCTCACCATGGATTTTCAACCAAACTTTTCAAACAGAGAAGCATACACCAAACTTACCAATACTCCTTAGCTTGGTGACTTCTTCACCGAATAAGGATCTTATAAGATACCATAAAAAGAATGGGAAAATACCTGGAAATTTTTTTTGCTGCTATTGTAGCTTCACTTTTTGATTTGAAATCTGAAGAACACCTTCAAACTTCAGGTTCATTTCTAACATAGAGTCGCCACCTCTCTTTAGAGGAATTAAATTTTCTTTACTGATCTTCTTTGAAAATGTCAAGATTCTGGGCACTTCACACAACAACAGAGCCGCATATATTTAAACTTTCACAACAACAAATCCAGGTAAACTGATTTGAAAAAGATTTTCAGAATTTTAAACTTTGAAGACTCTTTTCCCAAACTGAAAACTAGCTAGACTTTGGGATACACATAATGGTGAACTTATTCAATCCCCAGTAGAGTCACCAATTTGTTGTCATTTATTGCTTCCCTAGCGGAGTCGCCAATTTGTTGGCATACTCGGATGGGAAAACCCACTTGAAATTTGATTTATCTTCAACACACCAGAGATTTACTGATTTCTTTAACAAGATTTTTTCACTGCTATCCCCAGCAGAGTCGCCAATTTGTTAGCTCTTTTTCATGTAGAATCACCATTTATCACTATTAAGCTTGACTCTCAGGATCCCAATTCAAGATTCTTACAAGGAAAAGGCTAATTGATAATGACTAAGTCCTTCTACTTTGGGCTCCACAAACCTAGGCAGGTGTACCTATCTTCAGATTCACTCCTTCACAATGAAATCCTTCCAGTGGATTAGGGGTTCTCACAATGACTTGCTAATGTCTCTTGCTGCAACTGGTGCAGAGCTTAGAAAGCCAATCCATGATGTTAACAAAAGCAAACAATCATTGCAGAAAATGGCAAAAGTGACAAGGGTATTCACCATTCTTCTCTTCGAGCTTAAAACTCAGGCAAGTTAACCTATCTGATTCATCTCTTCAAAGAATCACTAAAGGTACTTGCACTATTCAATGCAACTTATAGACATTTTTGCTCTTAAACATGAAAGGAAAAAGTGATTTGAATTGGTTTGGATGCAATTCTGGAAAAAGACCAATGCCTAATCCATTGGGTATGGAGTCAAATTGAACAGACATTCACAAAGATTTACAACTCAACACATCTCAAACCAGTAACATGCCTTACATACTACTTTTATCATTACAAACACATGATCATCAAATCCATATATCCTTGACATTCTCAGAAACTATCCAACAAGATTTACTCCTTCCTTGAAGGAAACTGAAGAATAATGTCACAGTCTACCTTATAGACGACAAACCAGAAATGCCTTACAAATCTAGCTCATAAGAATTTCAGAAAACATACAGAGACATCAAGTCCTTGCAAAGAGACTTCGGGTGTATTTTATTATATAAACATTGCTTCAATACATTCAAAATGCCAAAATACTCAAAAAACTAGAACACTAAACTTAACCAGAACTTGCATTAGTTGGAACTCAAACTTGCAGAGCTCTGCTCTTGCCAAAAGATTGGAACCGTTACAAAAAAGAACAGAAATGGGAATAAGAAGAAAAGGGGGAAACACCAGAAAGCATCACAACTTGACACTTGTTGGACTCTAAACTACTCACTGAATGAATCACCATGTCTAGAACAACAAACCTGATCTGCTCTATCCCCTTGAAAACACATGAGTCACCGAACATAACAAATTAGATATTTCCAAAATATCTACCTGGCCCCTATTTTGTTCAACTGCAAATATCTCGAAACTAGTTAGAACTACACTGAAATAAATCCCAAATATAGAATCCTCGCGTTGAGACCTTTTCGGCGGTATATAATACTTGCTATCTGGGCGAAAAATAAAGCCCCTAGCTATTAATTTAGCTCTCCCATGCTCTGTAATTCTGAATGTTTGAATTTTTTATATAGTCAAAACTATATAACAATACATTTATAATTTTGATTTTTACTTGGATTTGCACAGAAAAGAACAGAATAAAATATTATACAAATATTTTATTTCTCCAACTAGGCGCCACGTGTCACAATGCTATTGAGTGCATAGGCTTGACTTGATTTGGTGAACTAGTGACTACAATCTCCAATTCACTAAATGTCTTACCTTAACCGCCGGGAATTCGGAGAATAGGTGACGAAGTAGTTCTCTAAGTCGCTAGATGTTTTAACTTGACCGCCAACTATTCGGCGAACACGCGACTGCAGCATCTCCGAATCGCGGAATGCTTCGCCTTAACCGTCAACTACTTAGCGAACACGCGACTACAGCTTATTCTCCAATTCACCAGATATTTTCTTCTGTCGACTAACCATTCAGTGAACTCATGGGAACCCACCACATGTCACCTTGTCGCATGATCACATGGGCCAAAAATGGCCCATGCGATCATGCGACCACTCTGCAAAATTTACTTTTGTCTGGGCGTGGGCATAGAAACTGAGGTGGCTTTTAGCGTTCACATGGACATAGCCTCCACTCATCATTTATCTCTTATGTTTTCCTTATTGCTTATATTCACCTTAAACGCCCATTTTGGCATGCATGTGGGATAAATAACTTTGAGGTTTTTAAAGCCTCTTCAGCACTTTGTTCCAAAATAACATGGGCCCCGCCGCACATTTAAACCCACAGCCACAAGGCCTGCCAAGTAGCCCATGGGCTTCTTGTTTACTTTATATAAAAGTGTTTGCATATTTAAATGTTTAGAAAGTACCAAACAGAGTCAATGTGGGATAAAGTCCCCAATGCATTAGCTATATCTTCCTAGCTTGTGCACTGCCTGTGTCCTCTGATTCTCTCTTCCACGCTTCTTCCTTCCCACGTACCTCCACTTGCGCTAAATTCTATATACATACACAAAGCACTCTTTCCACAATTTGTTCTTACTAAGGTCATTTGAATGACCGACTGAGTGCACTATGTTGCGTATCTGTTTGATTTTGGGCACTCCCCTTTGAAGTTTTCTCTTTACATTGGCCTTTTCGTGACTGGCCGCTCACGTAGCATCTACTTATTTGCAAATGGCCTTCACACTTGACATGCCAGCAGCTTCCTCCTCCATTATTTTATAAGCATAACCCTCCATTTATTAAGTGCCAGCCTCCTCTTTGCTTGCCTGGCATCTACGCACTTCAGTTAATTAACACTAGCTGTGCCCATTCTTGATGATGCGTGGGCTCCCTGTTTATTACTTCATGCTATTTCCAACAAGTGTTTATGTAATACTCATAAAATGTGACCAGCCCACCCCCTATCTTCTTGCACTGGATGCCCCTTCATACTTTACGCTGGGTTCATTGGTTTGTTTTGTCTTGAGCTGGCAATCTTCTTTTGTAAGGGTGTATTTGACAACTCCCTTGATTTAGCAGGATGTTTCCTATTCAATGCTTTAACTCTTGGAGTCGCATCAAATCTCGATCTAGAATTCAATGTTGTCTATGGTCTTCCATTTGAATCAGGTTGTGCCTTACACAACCTAAGGCTTCTATCTTTTAGCTTCAAGTCTTTCTTCTTTAGAGCCAGTTTAGCAACATCTACGCTCTTGAACAAAATATATGCAATGCATTTTCCCATACTTGTTTGAGGATCTCTTATAACCCGAACATCTTTGACACTAGAGTCCATAGGTGCAATTCCAACAAATAGTTGATATAGTTCCTCAACCTTCTCATCAAATGGAAGATTCCCAAAAAATACAGTCCTCCTTGTATCATAGATGAAATGATTTCCATGTTTAAGTTTCTTGCGAGGTGGAAGTGCTCAATCTATACGAATATGGTTTCCATTGAATTTTGTCATGTTGTGTGACAAGGCAACATTTACTAATTGTGCATCTTTAAAGACAATGTATGCATGGACACTGTTAATGGAATCGTTGACCTTTCCTTTGAGTATTGCTCCCTTTCTTGGTAGTTTTGTATCCACAATGGTAATAGATCGTAACCGAAGTGATTTGACCTCCCCAAACTGAGAAAATTCTTTTATCAGCTTTTTGCTCTTAAACCCTAGAGGCAGCTTACCAATAATTACTGTCCGTTCTAACTTATCATTATCATTACGATCTTTCTTGTCAACAAACATGTCTAATGCTCCCTCACCCCACTTCCTCTTGCCTTTTACTTTCATTGTTAACACCATATCTTTTGATTTATATTCTCCATCCCCCAAGCCATGTCTTGCATCATTCTCTTCTTCAAAAGCATCCCATTTTCTCTTTTGCAACACTGAATTTCCCTTAAATTTAGTACGGGTTTTCTCCTTTGATTCGGCAACAACTGTTGACCCCTTTCTACCTCCACCTTCAAATTCATCAAAATGCTGATTATGAACTTTAATTGTCTTACTTGGCTCGATGTTTTCTTGCCCAAGTTTATGCAAGGTTTCAACCTTGCTAAATATAGAGTCAAATTTGTTTGAATCTGCTCTCAATATGTCTTCTTTCTATTTATGTTTCCCTTTGCACTCTTTGAATCCAATTCACAATCATACCCAGATCACCGAAATGCCAAAACAACGCTTCTTGCAACGTGCCTAGAATGCACAAGTGGCCTCAAGAACTGGCTTTAAAAACTAACATAATCACCTGACCTGGCCCCGCCACTAAACATGCATGAACTTTGACCCACATTCTAATTCTCTGCAAAATGGCACTTCATGATTGCAATCGAATCAAAAGATATTAATGTGTAAAATTGCCCTGTTCAAATTGTTCCTGCAAGAAACTTGTCAGAAAAAGATTTTTAATCACCGTAATTTATTTTTAAAGGCAGACAAATGGATTGGTAGGGGGCTAAAATTGGGACTGGGGTTAGTACTTTAACTTTTCAAATGGACGTAAAAAAAATTTCTTCGAAAGGATCAACTGGTCAAAGTTTATTTACTGACAAAGTCAGGCATTTGGAATTCTGGGAAAACACACTAGGCAAAATTGAACACATTTTGCGAAAATTGCAAATGCAATGAGCTTGGAAACTTGGTCAAACAGATTGGTCATGGTTCCAAATTTGGCATGGTGGGAGTAAAACATGATTGCAACATGACCCAATCATTAGCTCACTCATTGGATCACACAATTTTCTTTTACACACTATCAAATATAGCCCTTAAAACTTTTGAACTTTTGGGTTTCAGCAAAATAGTGAAAAATGGAAATGGATTTGGCTTTGAAAAGTATTGAAACGGATTCACCAGGGGCTAAAAATGGACAGGCCAGAAGAGGAACATGCCTACTATAGAGATCCATCATTAATTCATCTTTGCCAAATACCGGGTATCAAATATAGCTTCACAAACATGGCTCCCAGCAAAACTATGAAAAGTGCAAGATACAGATCTAAGAAAACACCTCCAGAAGGGGAAACACAAGACCTATCAAAACTTGTCAGTGTGACCTGAAATCAAAAATATAGGTTGATTGAAGTACACTAAAAACACCCCCACTCTTGGATTTGCATGATACTCATTAGATTTCAAGTTATTCAACCCTCAACTGGCCCTTCCCAGTGAATTTCACACAGCAATTTTCTGACTTAGAGACCTCCTAGAATGAACTAATGAAAACCCATTTCAAACTGTAAAATGAAAGCTTAATTTGAATCAAAGAGACATAAACAAGGTGTCAAATCATTCTCCACTCATTACAGGACCCAGAAAAACCCTTTTCACGTGTGCATTTTGGACCAAAAGGAGCACTTTAGCAAGCATTTTACATGGTATCTCAAAACTGAAATTTGAGTCCCAATAGAATACACGCTCAAACAAATGGTAGTATCCCCGTGGATAATGCCAATTTCTTCAATTCATCAGAAACCAGCTACACCCAAGGTCCCAGTATGCATGAACCAGATTTTGAGTATAGGTGGGAGTATGATAATCAAACCTAAGATCCTAAGAGCTCCCAGGCTCATTTTAGTGCCATGGCATTCGAGTCATACAATCCAAGTGTGGATGGAACTCTAGTCAATAGCACTTTAGAGGAAGAGTTCATTTTCCCATTCAACCAAGAGAGCCAACCTGAATATTTTGAGGCTCATGCTTTCCAAAATAGCAATAGAAATACCCACAATTTGAGAAGCAAAAGGGAGCCCCTGACGAATGGCATTCCTCCAAGTATGCAGCCCACTCCACCTAATCCAAGGGCTAGCAATAACCCTATACCGCCAAGGGGACCTAATACCACTACTATCTAGACAACATCATATCAACCGGCTACATCAAAAGGCCCAGTCGAGGCCAATGAAAGGTATAGTGTGGTAGAGGAACTGAAAAGGGTTAGAATGAACATGTCAATGTACGACATGTTGCAAAGTTGTTCTTCTCAAAGGGAAGTCCTCCTAAAGACCTTAGATCATTCTAAGCCAGCTTCCCCAAGCAATAATGCCAACAATGTGTCTAATGTGAATGCAACAGAGGCAATGTCGACCATGTTCAAAGATAGGGTCGAAGTGCCTTCATTCTTGCTTAGCCTCAAAATATTCAAGAAGAACCTACACAACTATTTGATCGACTCAGGTGCTTCATGTAATGTGATGCCACTATCTATATGCTAGAAATTAGGAATGAATCCTCAGCCAAATAATCACGTGGTGATCCAGCTTGATAAAATAAAAGTCAAAGTCATTGGGGTTTTGAAGGACACACGGATTCAACTAACAGCTGACCCTAGGATCCAGGATTGCATCGATGTTCATGTGGTGGACATCCCAGAAACCTATGGCATGCTACTCAGCTAGGAATGGACATGATCTTTGAGAGGTTGGTTCTCTATTAATTTTACCCAACTTTGGCTGCCATGGAAGGGGCTCAATAATCAAATTAAGATTGATGCAAAACCTAAACTCAAGCAGATGATAACAGAGTATAATACCCTGAATGAAGTTTTGTTCTCACAGGCCAATTTAGGAGTATATCATTTTGACAAAGCCTTTGCATTTAGCCTCAAAGGTGAAGAGGATTCTAATAATAGCCCAGTGCAAGGATTGATAGATGCCCAGATTTTAGATGAAGTCTTCACAAAATTCATAATAGGCATGACAAAGAACATGAGGCACCTAATTGGCAGAGACACTGACCCAAATATACTTATTTTACCAGGTTACTGTCACCTCCATCAGACCAATCATTCAGAATTTGCCTGCAAAGACTATCAGTAGGCGGTTATTCAGGTATTTAGCTAGATGTCAGATGCACCCTAGCTTATTGAAGACACAATGAAGGGTTTAAAGGAGGAGGATCCCCCCCTTCATGAACAACCTGAGGTCCCTATAGTAGAGGTTTTTTGGCAAGAAGAATGGAGTTCCTCTAATGATGGATGTTTTCCCCCATGCGATGAAATATGGCACGAGGCCTAGGCAAAGCAAAAAATGAAATGGGTCCCTTTGTAAAAAAGAGAACACCTTGACGAAGAGACATTGGGGACCCTAGAACCAAAAGACCTATCTCCACCTCCAGCTTTTGGCAAACCCCAAGATAAGATACCTCCACCAGAATTGACTCTAGAACCCCAAATCAAGAGATCCTTCAATAAGAATCACTCATTCTATAAACTTCATTTTGATGGATCTAAATGTAAGCTAGGAGCGGGGGTAGGGATCAAGTTAATCAACCCTCATGGGGGCTCATATTACACTAGCTACCAGTTGCAGTTCCTTTGCACTAATAATGTTTCTGAGTATGAGGCTCTAGTTTGGGGTCTCCTCGTCATGGATGAGAGAAAGGTAAAAGCAATTGCCATGGAAGGTGATTCACAATTGATCATCTGGCAGATCAAAAGCTAGTACTTGTGTACAGATAAATGATTGATCTCATACTGCAACCGGATTTGGGATTTAATTGAAGATTTTGAAGCCTTCAACATTTGAAGCGTCCCAAGGAGAAGGAACATTGTTGCAAACACTTTGGCAGTGTCTGCAAGTTCCTTGCAACCACTAGAGAAGTCCAAGTTGAAAAATTTCTCTATAGAACTTGTGGTTGTGCCCGATGTCCCTAATAACATCAAAAATTTCCAAGTATTTCATGACGATCAACAAATCCTAGAATTCATTATGAATGCTGGGATCTTTGAAAAATAGAATAGTGATGAAGAAGAAGGTGAAATAGAGGAGCTCGATGACTTGGGGATTTTGAACTTAAAAACAAATTCCATTCTAAAGGGCATGGTAGCTTTAGAAAGGATCTTTGATAAAGATGAACATGCTTGAGAAAGAGGGAAAACCCTAGTAGTGAATGGAGATGATTGCAAGCTCTACAACCTAGGCCCACAACTCAAACCTAGGGAGGTCTGTATAGGCAAGGTTGGCACACCAAAGGAAAAGAAACAGATGGTCAAGCTACTCACTGAGTACGAGGATGTCATAGCATGGTGCTACAAAGATTTGAAGACCTATGACCCCAACGTCATAGCCCACAACATCCCGCTGAACCCAAACACTAAACCTTTTTGCCAAAGGCAAAGATCGGTCAAGCCCTTGATTGAACTAGTAATCCAAAAGGAGGTGCAAAAATTGCTTGATGCTAAGATAATTTTTCCCATTAGACATTCAACTTGGGTAGCCAACCTAGTCCTCTTAAGAAAGAAAAGTGGAGAGGTTCGGCTTTGCGTGGATTTCATAAATATAAATAGATCTTCTCAAAAGGACAACTACCCTTTTCCTTCTCTGGATGAAGTGTTACAAGTAGTCAACGGTTCTCAAATGATGTCCTTCTTGGATGGCTACTTAGGGTACAACTAAGTCATGGTAAAAGAAGAAGACCGTTTAAAGACAGCCTTCACTACAAAATGGGGAACATTTGCCTACCATCGCATGCCATTTGGCCTAATCAACGCAGGAGCTACCTTCCAATGGGCTATGGATGAGGCATTCAAGGGTCTGGTCAACAAGTGCATCGTTATATACATGGATGACCTCACAGTTTTCTCTAGGAATCGAGCAGACCACATCGGAGATCTATGAAAATTTTTGAAGAAGTATCGACGCTATGGGATTTCCTTGAACCCTAAGAAGTGTATTTTTGGGGTGACATAAGGTAAACTCCTCAGGCACATTATATCTAAGATAGGTATCTCAATTGACCTTGAAATGGTCAAGGCTATCCTTAAATTGGTCCCACCAAATAGCAGGAAGGAATTGAAGTCTTTTTTTAGGAAAATCAACTTTGTCCAGAAATTTATCAGTGGTTTTGCAGAGATAGTGCACCATTGAACGATATGTTAAAAAAGGATGCTAAAATCAAATGGAATGCTCTAGCTAAAGGGGCATTCGAGGAAATCAAGACATCCATTTCCATGGCTCCAGTCTTGGTTAGTCTTGATTATCTGCTACCATTTAAAGTCTACTCTTTTTCTTTAGAACATTCATGTGTCGGGATCCTCACATAGAAGAAAGAAGGTGAAGATGAAAGACCAATTGCTTTCATGAGCTACCCATTGAAGAATGCAGAGCTCAAATATCCTAGTTTGGACAACAGTCTTTTGCCTTGGTCAAGGCTATCAAAAAATTCAGACATTACATACTGCAAAGTAAGGTCATTGCTATTGTTCCAGATCTAGCAGTCAAATCTTTATTAATGCAAAATGAACTTGGGGAACAAAGAGGCAAATGGATGGAAATATTGTAGGAGTTCGATATTGAGATACAACCAATGAAATTGGTGAGGGGTCAAGGTCTCACTAAGATGATAGCTAAAATAGAACAATGATTGGTGTGCTAGGTGTACACCAGTGAAGGAATAGTCACTGATGTATGGTATCAAGACATAGTCTACTACTTATTGCAAAACTATTATCCAGATGGATTGAATGGTTCCCAACAAAGAGCCCTTAAGAACAAGAGTAGTTCATTCATGTTGAAAAATGTGAAGCTCTACAAATGCAATTACGACAGATTATATCTATGATGTTTGGACCAAACAAAAGTGGAGCTAGTTCTCACAGAATTTCATGATAAGTATGGTATAGGGCATGGCTTAGTAGAACCACAGCTCATTAGATACTTAGATCTAGCTATTACTAGCCAACTTTGTTCAAAGATTCCCATGAACATGTGCACTCTTGCCATATTTTCCAAACCAGTGCCATTTGAGAGAGACACCCAGCGATGCCCTTACAACCAATATATGAGGTGTGTCCATTCACCCAATGGGGGCTAGATTTCATGGGGATGATCAATCCCCCATCCTCAGCAGGCCACCGATACATCTTGACTGCAACTGATTATTGCACACACTAGATGGAGGCACAAGTTATGAAAAATTGTACCACAGAAGTGATCACCAAATTCCTAGAAAAGTTTTTCATCATGAAGTTTGGCATGCCCCTTTTTCTGGTATGTGATAATGCCCCTTACTTTTCATCCATGAGTCTCATTCAATGGGCTTTCGAGAACTAGGTAATTCTTAAATCCTCAACCAATTACTACCCACAAGGGAATGGAGTTGTTGACTCCACCAACAAGAACTTGACAATGATAATCAAATGTCTATTAAATGATAATCCTAGAGACTAGCACACCTAGTTGAAATATACTTTGTGGATAGATCGAGTCAAAATTAAGAATTCCATGGGGACTTCTCCCTACCAATTAGTGTATGGTTTGCAACCCATCTTTCTGATGAACCTAAAAATACCAATCTTGAGATTCATGGATCAATACATAGAGGGTGAGGATTAGGTGCAAATTCATCTTATGAATTTGTTGAACCTTGAAGAAAAAAGAATCATGGCCCTAGAACATGTAGCCAAACACCAAGCTATCGTCAAGCGATGGTTTGATAAAAGAGCAACTGTGAAAGGTTTCCAAATTTTTGATCTGGTCCTAATGTGGGACAAAGAAAAAGAAAAACTAGGCAGCCACACAAAATTCCAATGTTTGTGGATAGGCCCATTTCAAATAGCTGAGATCCTAGGAGAAAATACCTTTCAGATTAGTTCTCTCGATGGAGAATTGGTCCCATTACCAATCAATGGCTAGTTTCTAAAGCACTATTTCAGGATTTGATTGGTCCCTTATACTTTGTTGTATATTCTTGTATTATATTGTTTTTTGTTTGTTTCATTGGGTTGGAGTCAGTCTTGTCATCCGTGTCTTTCCTTTGTTTGCAGAGGGGTCTGAATTTTCTTTTTTGAGCGGTCCTTTCATTTAGCCCAGACCTCAAGTTAAGCTTCTCATAGCTTGAATTACCGAGATAGTTCTATCTTGCAGTGAGCCAAGGATAGGGATAGGAGGAAAGATTTCTCTTTTTCAGAATCCTTGGGAGTGTAGGCCAGATTGAAGCATCCTCAACACTGAAACACATTTTAAAAGGAAAATTCCAAGCCATGAGCTTCTCTAGGTGCGATTCCAATTTGCGCCAGGAAGTGCCCACAGTCACGAAGGAAGCCTGAAAGCCAGAACCCTTCTTGGATTGAAATACAGACTTTAAAAAAAAAAAGGAGCAAGAAAATGAAGGGAGGAACGCATAAAGACAAGATAAAGAAAGAGATTCTCAAAACCAGGACAACACAGTCTAAGCATTGCCCGAGTTTTTCAAAAAAAAGAAAGAAAGAAAGAGCTACAAAAGGCATTTTATAGACCCACAAGGAGCATCAAAGCAACTTGCATGGAATAAAATTTTCTAACAAATGGGTGCTCTCAAAGGGATTTGCCACAAATCTTAAAGTAAAATCGAGTCTAAGAGCCCTCCTATGAAGTTTAAGTACTTCTACTAAAGCTCATTTGTAGTCAGGAAAGGGTGACTTTGACAACCTCTATCAAGGCTATCAATGCCTACCTGGTAATAGAGAAAGGTCAAATTGACTTATGGTTGACTTTTAGTTGATGAGCATTCTGGCAATGAGAGGTGGATCATCGAGGGGAGCTCACGGAAAGAATTTTCCAAGGAAATTGAACTCACACCCTCACACACTAGATGCAGACATCATGGTTTTCTCAACCTTGGTGACATTGAAAGGCACACTCTATCTGATAATCTTCATACTTGGCTCATTGCGCATCAAGGACTACCTCCAAATCAACTGGCTATAAGGAATTTTCATCATTTTTTTGTTTGGGCTATTTGTTGTGGTCCCACAACCACGCCCCTCCTTTATGGCCCTTATGGCTTAAAAGGGGGGCCCCCTTCTACTTTCTACTTGTTTTTAGTGGTCTTTGAGAGTTAGTTTTTTTTCCTTCCTTTTAGCTGGTTTTCAGCCTTTCGGCCTTGTGTTCTTTCAGACTTTTAGAGGTTTGAAAGTGTGAACAATAGGGGGAGTGGATCAAAAGGCCTTTCAAACCTTTTGGACATAGTCATTATCTAAAAGATAAGTTCATGTGGGAGCTGGCTCATCATCGAGTTAGAGCTCTCGACGTTGTCGGCCTTTTGGAGTTCCAAAATGCTGAAATATCCCAAAGGCTGATGCGCAGGGTCACTGACATCAGCAACCCTGTGAGCCTATAAAAGGAAGTGAGGGTTTTTAAACCCTCACTTTTCCTTCTCTCTCCTTTGACCTTTTTGTGCCTGTTGCTCACTATTTTTTCCATTAGAGTGCTTTTCTATGTATTTTGCTCTCATCTTCTCATTGGTCATCACCATCTTCATTGTCTCCCTAGTAGGCATCTTGTCCCCCTCTTGTTTTATTTTAGTTTGTTTTCCTTTCTCTATTTTATCTTTTTGGGTGTTGTCTTAGGTTTAAGGTTTTGTTTCTAGCCCTTTTCAGCCTAGTCGTCAATTTTTTGGTCTACCTAGTAAGCCTCTTTCATCCTTTGGGATTAGCAAGGAAGTCCCCTTGTGTCCCTCCATGAGTTCATGGTTGAATCTCGCCATCAGACCTATTTTAAGGTTCTGGCCCTAAACCCTAGTTTTGGACCTTCGGGATCTGAAAAACTACGGAGTACACCAGGATGAAAAAGCTAAGTCCTCGAGCTATTGATATTTTAGATCTTTCACACACTGAAAAATCCTACATCCCCGAAACATCCTTCATCCACAAAACCACCAAAGCAGGCACCTTTTCCTCACTCTCACCGACTCCTCGAGCTGTCGGCATTTCAAAGGTTTCGCACCCCAAAACATCTTGCAACCATGAAAATGTCGAAGGCTACACTCTTTTTACTTCATGCTTGTGGTTGTTTCGGCCTTATTGGCCCATTCAGACCTTTCAGCATTTGAAATGTCCATCTTGTCTAAAAGAATGAAAAGGCTGAGATCTCTACTCTTTGTTTTGAAACATGTTTTCAGTAAGCGGTGATACTTTCCAGTTTCTTTTCTCACATGGTGTTACTGATTCCAAACTTGTACTCTTTGTAGATATGGTTGAAAATTTACTCGCATCACCAGTGATGAAATACCAATTTAAAGGATACCACCTACCTTCTAAAGTGATGGACTTGCACGCTAGAATAACCAATACTGACATCAGGAATGTAAGCTGGAATGAATATCTAAACAAGTGTGCTCAACTGATGGGCCATTCAAAGGATTGCATGTCATTGGTCCACTATTCCCTAGTGAATGCAACAGCACATCCGGTCTCTGTCCAATCATCAGAGCTCACAAATACACTTGCCAGTCACTATGTGCCAGATGAACACATGGTCAGGAATAGCATGGGGGAAGTGGTCCTAGACTTGAGGCCTAACAACATCGAGGATGTTTTCCACCTGCCAAAGGGAGTAGACAAGTTCTTCAACTTTGATATAAACAAGGGGAAGGAATATTACAATAAAGATACCCAGAGGGCACACAACATTTTCAACAATGAATACCTGATGCAACCATAGCCCAAGAACAGGCTGGATAGAATTGACATGAGGAGAGGTTATATGAAAGAAGATATCCAGCCCACTATCACAATGATAAGCAAGGTGTATGGCTTGCCCAAGTCCCATCAGGTGGAACCCTAGATAATCTTCCTCATCCAAAATATTAAAGAAAGACAAGAAAGGTTCGATTGGGCCTCTATTCTAAGTGATCAGTTGGATGAGCAGCTAATTCAAGTAAAGACAGATCCACACTTTTACATGACCTCTTATGTTGTGTACTTACTGGCTACCAGGGCAGTATGTCCAGGATTGACTAAGGTTGGAAACATTGGGGAAAAAAACACATGGCCTTTCACTTTGTATCCTTAATTGCTGCAAAAGGACTTCCTCACACATAATAGCCCAGAATTTAGGATAGTTAATGATTCCTTCATTTTTGTAATCATCTACTCCATCGAGGGTGATTTTTCTAAAAGGTTATCAATAGAAGAAGCGGCCAAAGTATAGGCCATTGAGGAATTCTACATTCAATTCAGAACTTTCACATACATCCAGGTGGTAGGAAGCACTTTAGCATCCAAGAAGCTCCCAAGATACCCTCCTAATAGGGTGGTTCTACTAGAGATAGCTAGGTAATTGTTTGATGCTCATGAGCATATCAAGAATAAGAAGAAACATTGTTGGAGCTTCCCTATTTTAGTCAGTCCTCATTGTGTTCTAGACATGAAATTTTTCAAGTCTTTGGTTGGAGAATGGGATGAATTCCTACTAGCAACCTATAGTCTGTTACGGCCACATTTTGACCCCATTGGTACTTACAGCCACATAATAGGAAGACACTATGTCCATGAGCCACATGTTGAAGATCATTGGGCCAATTGTGTGGATGATTATGAGGTGAGAATTCGTGACTATTTCTGGATGAGCATAGATTTGGCACAAGGTGCCCATTCCCTGAAGATTCCATAGAAGGCATTAGATGCAGATTCTAATAAAATCATGGATTCTATATATAACACGTATAAGGTGTATAATAGGGCTGTCTTAAATGCAGAAATAGATCAAGATGAGAATGATAGTTTGGACTTCACGGCCTGACATGTGGTCAAGATGATAGGATCATGGGTTGCTCATCCTTTTCCAATGCAACCACTTCCTATAAAGCAACTCCCCGAGAAGACATCTCAAGGAAAGATGAAGGGGGAAAAGATATTGGAACCTCAATTTAAAGGGGCTGCCCCTCTAAAGCCTAAGATTGTATATCGACATGAGCATCCCACCACATACGATTTGGTCATGCACTCCAAAAAGGTGAAAACTAGGATGACTGGGAGCATTGCTCCACCAGAGGTGCCTTCATCAAGTGACGATGGTTCCCCTAGCTCAGAAAAGAGAACAAAGATTAAAATAGGTGGACCTAAGCCGACTGGAGTAATTAAAGGCCACATTTACAAAAGGAAAGTAGGCTCAACCCCTACTTAGATGGATACTATGGAAGAAGGTGATGAGGATTTTTTGGATGAAACCCCCCTCATTTGGAGAACATAGTTACTGGGATTCCTAAAGAAAAGGAGAATAATGGAAGATGATCCTAAGGATGATGGAGGGGCTACTCAGGTATAGCCAATAAATTTGGATGCCCTAGGTGATGATGAATTCAACATCTCTGATTTTGCAGGCTTGCATGGGTTCAAAGAAGCTGAACAATAGGCTCCTATGCATTTCACTAGCATTTTTAGCGGCATGGGAGAGGAGTTACCACAGGCACCTCAAGGGAAAAGTGAGGTTGAAATGGCCAAAGACCAGGAGGGAATTGCAGGTTCTCAGAAGGAATCATCTGTTAAGATCACCTCGAAGGAGGAAATAGGTACACAAGTACCTTTGGATGTGTCTGTTCCACCTCCACCCCCATCTCACCCTTCCACACTTCCCACCATCCCACTTCAAGAGCATCCCACTATCCCACTTCCCACTCCCATGCTAGATACTCAGCCACCTCAGAAACCCTTTTCTTCCCATGTTCCTTTCCCAACTCCAACTCCACCAGCCCAATTTACCACTCACCTTGCATCCTCTACACCTCCCCCACTCAGCATTCCTCCCCAAGTTCATATGGATTTGATACCCCAGAGCTCACAAGAACTAGAGAAAGAAGTTGAAGTCATTGGTAGAGAAGGGGGAGAAGAAATTCATATTGGATTTGAGGAAGAGGGTGATAAGGGAGAATCACAGACAGAAGAGGAGCTACATACAAAAGAAGATAAGCCTCAAACAGATATTGAGGAGAAAACAACTGATGAGCAATAGATGACTATTGAGGGAGAGCCAGAAAAAGGTATTGGGAATGAACAGGAGATAGAAGAAGAAGTTATAGTAGAGATAAGGATTGAACATGTGGGCACGTCTACTACATTGGCTGCCCCCTATGAGCCATTGAGGGTGTCATCAAAGCCCACTTGGTTTACCAAAGAAGTGCAACCAAGGGTGAGGGTATATACTAATGAAGAGGTTGATATGACTATGCTAGGACACTCCTTCCACCAAATGGCACCAGTTCCCCAAGCAAAGAGAATGTCCTATGTAATGCAAGAATAGGCAAGAAGGTGGAAGGCACAGGTGGCTATCCCCACGATGGATATTGGTGTGAAGAAGATCACTCCAGAGGTCTATGTGTTAGAGGAGGTGGACTTGGGAGAACCAACCAGAGAAGGTAGAAAAACCTTGGCTACCTTGGGTTTGAAGCATGCTTTGCATTTTATGAGTAAAGATGAGGAAAGAATAAAGGCATTGGAAGAATAGAATGGAGCAATGAAGAAATTTATTTTGAAGACAACGGGTCCAATTGACCCAAATAACCCCGAAGCCTCATTACAAGAAATTTTGGAGAAGAAGGGGGATATAGACACTGACATTCCACATTCTTTTGTACAGGCTTTTGTGGATTGGAAGCTAGATTTTGAGAAATTCACTAGCTTATCTCTTAGGTGGATTTTAAGGCCCTTTCGAGGCATTTTGGCAGGAATAGTTTCTTTGGTAGAGATCATGAGTGAGGAGACTGGGGTAGAAGAAACTATCCTAAATTGGAAAAAGGTATTAGATGAGTTGACAATGATAAGGAAGTAGTGCTTCTAGGTGCTAATGAAGATTTATGAATGGGCAGAATTAGATAACTTCAAAGAATGGATTTAAGAGATAACAGTAGCATTGGCCATACTTGAGAAGGTGCTCAGAAGGTTGGATAAGAAAAGGGATGAGGGCATGCTATTTGCAAATGAGTTACAAGAGTTCTTTGAGGAGTTAGATTTGGATCTGTTTGAAGATGATGATGATAAGATTATGCACCCAGTGAATGATATTGTCAATCAGCACTTGAATAAATTCCAATGGGTAAAGACAAAGGAGGATCTTCAGCAAATGTTTTATCAAAGGGAGGAGATTCAGAAAATGCTACCTTGTGAAGAAGAAATAAAATCCTTTGCTAGGGGATTGAAAGATTACAAAGATAGACAGAAGGAAATTCTCCAAGGCATTAAGATGTCAGACTTCAATGATTTTTTGGAGGTGGTAGATAGATTCAAGAAGGCACATCCAGAAGTACCTTCTAGCTAGTGGACCTCCAGCTCAAGATCTATTAGTTCCCATGTACAAAAAGTGCAGTTTTGATACTTAGTCATTTTTTCAGTATAAGATTTTTGGCCCTTTCGGCCATGGGGAGTTTTCAGCCTTTGAGAACTCTGACAACTCCACAGTTGTAGAGATAAGGTTAGGACTTAGCCAATTTTGGGTGTTGCATTTTTGGACCAAGTGTCAGGTTTTGGGCATTTTTTGGGCACGTCTAGGAGTTGACTCTAGTTCTCTTAGAGATTATTTCTCAGTCATCTAGGCTTCTTTCTTGGGATCATTTGGTCATGATTTTAGGATCTCTTTTAGTCAGGACTACGTAGAGAAACCAAAGCCAATGATCCAGGGGACAAACATGAAGATCACCACATGCATGAACCAGTTCCAGCCCATTTTTGAGATATCTAATGCTTGTTTTTATGAGAATTATTGTAATGCACGAGGGTTAATTCCATGCTAGGATAGTTTAACTCAGCTTTAGTAGTAGTTTCTTTAATGCAATCTCTAGTTTAGATTTCCTTTCAAGTTTTAGTTGTGGCAAAACCCTAGCTGGGAAAATAAGAGCAGAGCTCTATAAATTGTAATAAAACTATGTAATGAGGGTCAATGAAATGATTAATACAAGTTATACAATTGGTGATTCATCCACAGTGTGA
This sequence comes from Chamaecyparis obtusa, assembly GCA_027943335.1. Lineage (NCBI taxonomy): Eukaryota > Viridiplantae > Streptophyta > Pinopsida > Cupressales > Cupressaceae > Chamaecyparis > Chamaecyparis obtusa. Next base: position 246,104 of record BSBK01008598.1, read on the forward strand.
TTTTTTCTATTGTCTATGCGAAATCTATGAATGTGTGATTTTCTCATTCTTTATTTTGAAGAGCTTATTGTTTGTTTGATGATTTCAAGTATGTGATCTCTTAATTTGGTGTTTGTTGGTATCATATTGCTCTGTTGTGACAAATCTCTGAGAAGATCTTTCTTTGGTGCCTATAGATTAACTTGTCTCACATGTGCATGCATCTGGAGTGGCTTCATGATCTGATGAGTTTTGACTTATCATACATCTGCATTGTTTGAATTTTGCTGATGATTACATCTGTTCAGCTGAATATTGTGACATGATCTGATCTTTGTTATGTGGGTTCCTCATCTTCTCGGTCATTTAATTCGCATGGTGGTGTGATTACTAGCATATGTCCATTAGGTGTCTTTCAATTATTTCCTTTCAAGCTTCTTGTTACCTTACTCTTTCTAACCTTCCTTGCAAAGTCACTTTCAATCGGATAATTTAAATTTATATTGTTTTCATTCCTTAAATCTAAAAATTGAATTAAAAAAGAGAGATATTGTGGAATCCTAAAGTTTGTTTTGCAGTTTCCCTTAAGAGAAGAACTAGCAAAGCCCTCCTTTATAACAAATTCACATTTGTCTTCCGTTGAGTTACTTGAGTGGTTGAGACCCAGCCATCCAGAACCTCGAGATTTATTCCATCAATCTTCCAAGAGAGGGGTTTGTTCTTACAAATGCCTAGCTGTTGTCTTCATGCAAAAATGACCCTTAACACATAACAAGGTCTGACATACTCCATCAATTTGAGAACTTTGTTTTAGGAGACCTTTATGCCATCCATGGAAAATAGGCCCAAACCATGTAATGAAGATGGTGCTATGCATTATATCCTCTCTCTAACACAAAAATCAGTGTTTATTGAAGGAAGTTCATTGGGGACCCATTATTTCTGTAGATGTTTGTACCTAAAGGGCACCTCGGAGTCACCTTTTCTCTCATCATCATAAGAACACAACCCCCCTTGAGCAAGGAAAAATTTCATGCGTTTATTAAATTTCTTTCTAATATTTTGACCTGAAGTTGATCTCCTTGATTTAGACATACTAAATGTCTCACTTTCTTCTTCCATTCCTACATTTTCCTTGCTCAAGGAAGATAAATTTGAAAAATACCTATTCGTCGGTACCTTCACTTCATTAAATGAGAGAGAGACAGGTGGAAATGAGAGAGATATTTTACAAATGGTAAAAGACATTAATCTCTATGGGGTGTAATGACTTATACTTGACAATCCATGAGACTATGTGGGATACCTGACAAAAGATAATAGTTATATAATCAGACAAACATAGTTCACTCCATAGTTTTTATTACATCTTGTGAAGGACATTATACATTGTTAAAATTATCTATTTATCCTACAATATTTTTAATATCTTAGCATTGCATATAACTGAACATCTCAGCATTGCATGAGACACCACTATTGTGGCATTTCATCAAAAATTTCTTGTGCCTTGCCAATGTTTTTATTACATCTTCTAAAGGACATTACACATTGTATGTTCTATGAAAATTTGAGATAAAAATTTATTAAGGGTTGTACATGTAATACCCCAAAATTGGCACCTATTTAATTTCATCAATTTTGGTGCATTATCTCGATTTTACATCACCAAAGTCCTAGTTCCCTAGGCAATTTTCTCCCTCATATCTGACTTAATTTGACTTGATGTCAATTGCAAAGACCATAAATTGCAATAATCAAACACTAAAATTAATTCCTAAGTCTCTTTGACTTTATTAGCTAAATTATCTCTATGATACATTAATTTAATTGTAAAGTCCTATGTGCTTTCTAATTAAATTAAAAATCTACCCCCTTTAGCTAATTACCCATAAAAAGGAATTAATAATTGCTTGTTATTTGAATGGACACCTTTTCTTGAATTAATAATTTGAGATATTCGAAAGGTCCTCATGTGGCATTTTCCATTCTTTTAATAAAGTAATTCTTGCATTTTTGTCCCAAAAGGGATATGAAGGGTTAGGAGTTTCGAATCAAGAAACTCTTCCTCCTCCTCTTGGCTCTTCTATTTATTTGAACATCTTTTTCTCATTCAAGAGGGAGCAATTTTTGAGAGCATCTACACTATAGCATTTTTTGGTCTCATATCTCATTATTTTCAAAGCTCTTTTATTGCATTATCTAGTTTAATTTCTCATCTTAGTGTAATTGCATTTCACATTTAGATTAAATTTGCTTACTTGTTCTTAGTCTAATATCATCTTTATTTCAAAATCAAATAAAAATCTGCATTTCATATTTCTTTCAAAGTTTTCTAGATTAATTGCATTCATTCTTAGCTTAGTTTCATTTTGCTCATATTTGCTTTCAAATCCTCCATTGTTGAATTGGTCTCCCGGTTGTTGGCTCTCGTTCTGAGAGTATTCAAACACCCCATTCACATAGGAGGCAACAGGTCGCTCACCATGGAATTTGGATTGAGTTCTTCATACTCTCTCCCAAATTCTATCAAGTGAATAATGACCATGTTGTGTTGTGCCTGATTTAGAGGTCACATTCAGTCACATACAGTACATAGTTAGAAAAACTTTAGTATCACAAAATAAATGAAAGGCCTTAGAGGAACATGACTTAGAAGTGCATGTGTTCTTTAGGGCTTATTTTTCATCACGGTCATCTTTATAGGGTAGATCTTGATGATATCTTCAAGTCTAGTTTGTATTATAGATTTTGAATGCTAGTTTGTATAATTTTTTTCATGATGATCTTTATAGGGCTTAGTTTTTTTATTGTAGATTATGAATTCTAGTTTGTATGATTTTTCTCTTCTAGAATTGTATGGAAATATTTTATTATGATTAAAAATTTATTTTCAATAGAAACACCCTTCCATAATTGAAATATCTCAACTTCAATGCTAACAACATATTTACACATCCTTTACTACTTGAATCTAAATGTAAGTATTCTTCTTAGCATTTACTTTTCTAAATTGACATTTAATTATGCTAATAAGTATTATTAAAAATCAAAAACTAAAAAATATTCATTCTATCTAAGTTACTTGGAATGTGATCCCGTCTCATCTATTATATTATAGAAGAAACATATCATCTTTAATCATTCTTTGCATTTATATGAGGGTGTACTGAAAATTCCCTCTATAAAAAAAATTATGCGTGACATGTGAGAAAGACCTTACTAACAGATATTATTTGTACCCCATGTCATAAAAGTGTGGCAACAAGCATCCAATTCCACTTGGGAATAGTTTTAACTAGTGAGGTTGTTTAAGCATTTAGAGATTAAATACACTCTTTTAGAATGAAATTTCTCTTAACAAAAGATCAAAGATATAAGGAGTTATAAAACAAGGTGAATAAGAGTAGTTAGATATTCACACTAAAACCAAAAATTCCATTAATATGAAACCCTAAGCATATTAGTGGAAAAGGTGCAAATTTCAACCCAAAAAAAACATTAAAACATGTCAAACATCTGGTATAATTGTACATTTCATTCATGTCATTGATATTCTTCTTCCTCCATCTCATCATCAAGATCATTATCATCAATGACATCATCATCATCATCATCATCATCATCATCATCATCAGTAGCAACATGATTGTCTTCTTCTTCATATTCTTCCTCAACTAACTCTCAATCATGATCATCATCTACATCATCTTCCACTTCTTCCTCTTCCTTGGTATCTTCTTCTTCCATCACATTGTACTTTATCGGCCTTCCTCTTGGATCATATCTAACAACAAATGTCCAACCCGGTTTATGTGGAACCTCTGAGTAAAATACCTGCTCACATTGGCTTGGAAGAACATAGGGCTCTTCTCCAACTGGCTCAAACAACCTTGTATTAATCATTGGATATTCATTGTCATGTTCAATAATAGTTCTATCAAGATCACTTTGATTTAGTCATAGTATGTACCATTTCACATGAAGAGAACTAATTTGAAGGAATTAAAGTCATAGTCAAGCATATCAACCAAAATACCATAGTATCAATTTTGTGACTCTCAAGGATGGAAGTCATTTCTAGATGAAATATTAGTCACCTGGAAGACTGTACTTATCCCAGAATCACAAGTTCTCTTCGTGTCATCCAAATTTTTGATGCAAAATTTATAACCATTGCATAACATAGCCTTGTGGTGTTTCACCTACAATAATGTCAAACATGTATAAATTATTGCATCATGAGTTGGAAAATATACGGTTGATTAATTAACAAATTTATAAGTACCTGGTGATCTCTTAAACCATGTGCTAAATCTATTTCCTTTTGTGTAACATTGTGATCTCCATTACGATGAGCTTGTATAACCAATGAAGACATGGATTCCCATGTTAATCTATGACCATAATGCTGACATCATTCAATCCATACTGTCATCCAATCTTGATTGTTTTTGCAATAAACAAATGTATTGCGTCCTACTCTTTAGCAATTGTACCAAAGTAAATAAATGACTTACAACAAATTCATTTTGAAGATTAAGAATTAATTAATTTAAAATTGAGAATTAGTAACATTAGATTGAAGTAGTAAAACCTATAATTAAATTTCAAATCACTTTTTTAAAAAAGTTAAATTATTTTAACATATATATGTAGAAATTTAAATTTAATAACTAAATATATCAAATCCAACAAAATTATACCCATATAATATAATTCAAAATTAAATTATTTGAAGTATTGAATAAAGGGTATCTGGATATGTGGTTTATTCCTTTGTTGTTTTGGAAAAGTGTGAAGTTTGAATGTTGAAAAAGTCACAAGATCTCCTTGAAGACATCCTTATATTCCTTCCTTCCAATTTGACAGGTGACAAATCAAAGTTATTAATTGGATTTATGGCTTGATTGGAGTTTGAATAATGAGACTGCAAGCTGGAATCAACTCTCTATTCTATATGTTGTTTCTCTTTGTATCGATGTAAAATGTGGCATCGAATTTTGGTGTATATTGTAGGCTCTTGTTAGGGGTGGTTGTAGATTATGGTGTTGTAGTGACATTGTAAATAATTGCACCATAGTTGAAATGGTTGGGCTATAAATTGGTTTTGTTTGCAATGAAGGGCGAAGGGAAGCATTTATGTCAGCTTGGTAGAATTTTTTTGGAGAAAGCTCAAATGAAATGAAAACAAGGAAATAAATATGGTTGCCTATCCTTAGGAAGGGGATTATCTAAGTGGGTACGAAAAAATAGGATCAACTGTGGCAAGAAGGACAAAAGCTTGAAATGTAGTTATCTTTATAAGTGTTGTTTTGGCAAGGAAACATTGCATAAATATGAGAATTTTCATAAGAGTTTAGTTCCCACGAGGGTGATGTATTTTTGGAATGGCTCATGGAATGATTTTTCTGTCTAAGTTTTGGATTCACTTAGAGATGAGTTTTTGGCTAGCATGCCCATTGTAGAGTTGGCAATAGATGGCTCTCCATATCTTGTTGATTTTTTGTGAAAGTTGAAAATAGATTAGAGGGTCATCCGTCAAAGGTCCATTTCTTGGATTGATGAGAATGGTTCATGCTTTTTCCCCAAATTTATCATTGAGGGTAATGTCGATGAAGAATTTGCCTCTAATGTTCGTAAATTAGATGAATTGATCAAGAAATATTCAAATAAGGGCCCCACTAGCGCAAATGAATTGTATAGAGATTTAAGAGATTCAAACTTGTCTAAGGATGCAAAGCCAGAGCCTTTCTTCAAATCGCTCCTTCATGAAACGATGATGCTTCAATGTTTTTTCAGTACTCTAATTTGATATTTGAGAAATTGTGATTTTTTGTTGTTTTGCAAGCCCGTTGCCTTTCCTTCTATGAAATAGAAAAGATCCATCCTTATGAATGTTGTGTCTTTTATGATGATATCATATCAAAATAATTTTGAGGGTTCCACCAAGTTTAATTTGTGTGTATTCTTCAAATATATTCATAATTTGTGAAAAGCACTAGCATAGAATTTAGAGTCATGACAAAGGGTGATTGGTGGATTTTTTTCCATGTGTCAAAATTTTGCACACCCTCAACTTCTCAAAATTGATTAATAATAGCTAAGTCACATATAAATAAGGGCACCATACACTTTTAAGCTAATTAAGCTATGTATTATTTTGATATAGTAATTAGAATATTATCTAATTAATTCTATAATTATGTCTTTTAATTACTTTATTAATTAAGCTAAACTTAGGTGCATTTTATCCTTTATTAGATTAGGCTAATAATAAATTCACTTAGTTGAGTTAAGCTTTAAATTTTTAGCTCATTTTAGTTTCCTATTTTTGGATTAGGATTATCTTTCTTTTTATAAAAGAAACTCCTTGCTCATTGTAATCTATCCAATTCATTTAAAGGTTAATCTCAATATCAGATTCTTCTTTGGATCAATTCTCTCTCAAGGTTGTATAGTATTAATCATGGATTTTTATCTTCATATATGATAGGGATTTTTCTTTAAGATTATTCATGGGCTTGTGGGGATAAACAATTAAATCTATTGTGGTATTTGAGATCCATCAACCAAATTCTTGATCACCTCTTCAAATGGTGATTCCAAACCCTCCATAGACCTTAACACTATTTTTTGTCCTATCTTCACTCACCAAACACTCACACTATGGTCTTTTTACTCCAAAAATCAAATTGTCCATTCTAGGCCTTCAAAGCCCAATCTTTGTAGAACAACAACGACTATTTTTCAAGGTTTTCTCAAAAAAATTCCAAATGGATTAGAACAATAATTACATATTTGAATACCCTTTTTCAATTTTTATAACATAACTCATAACCAATACTATATGTTTTGGAACATCACACCTTAAAATTATTGATTCATGTTTCTCGACTAGGCCTAATAGGCTCAATTAACAAAGAAGCCCTATTAAGGACTCACTCCCAAACCTTGTCACTTTCCACAGTGTCTTAAAATGACTCTAATTGGAGTATTATACCATCTATTTTGATCTTTGACCCTTCTAGATATAAAAGCCCCAAATTTATCTCAAAAACCCCTAGAAACTAGGGCTCGCTTAATGTCTTGTTTCCCAGCACCATAGAAACTCAATAAAAGTTGATTCACCATCATTTGACCATAATATGATGGTTTCAATCATAAAATTCCCCCACTAAAGGATAGAACATCTACTACTATACCCTTGCACCAATTTCATGACCCTTGTGCACCCTTCAAACTCATCAACCTCCTTCAATCACTCTCAACTTGCAAACTCTTCTTTACTTTTTCATAGATTTTCAAAATTAGGCAAATGAGATATCATTTTAAAGGTAATTTAAATAAATTTCTAGTTGTGGTGGTATTATATTTAGATTATACTCGGCAAAAAAATATGTACTTAGTAAAATTTTGATCTATAGTTTCAACTTTTGAGCTCATATATTTTCACTAGTATCTCCAATTCTTGTGATTCTTGTAGTGTTAGGAAGGTAATTCAGAGCTATTCACATATATACTATTACTCATCTCCTTATTTTGTCCTTAATGCCAAACACACTAACTAGTTAGTATGCCCATGATCATTTGGATGCATGAACTACTTAGGATAAATTTGTTACTTATTTGGATACTCATTATTTGGATTATTTGGATATGCTCATTTGATGATCATTAATTTATCACATGTTTTGGTTACATGATACATTTAATGAAATTTTCTGATATTTTCAATGACATTGCATTGATCATTTGGTAAATCATTTTTTGTTGAATCAGTTTGGTTTCACTGATAATTTGTTTTGAGTCCTATGAAGGCATTTGCACTTAATGTCATTTTGGTAATCACATTTAAGTTCAGCATGGAACTTGTCAAGTTTACATGACATAATAATCAGTTTTATAGAATGATAGGGTAATTAATTCATGGTCTTTATGAAATTGACACATTTAGAAAGTTTGTTCATTTTGATACTTGAATAGATTAATTTTAGTTTTATATCTAGATAGTCAGATTATGAATCAGATTTGTAGAATCACAATGCTCATGAAGTTGTATTATGCTTGAGTAGAATTTGAAATTCTCTTTGTATTATATCAATGACTAAGTGTCATTGGAAAGGGAAAAATATATGTTTGAAATTTTTTATCAAGTAAACCTTTGGGATGGCCTTTTTTAGGAATTAAAGTGTTTTAAAAGAACAACACTTAGTACCATGCACTAAGATTGTGTCATCTGGCATTTATTGGAGGATTAATTCTAATTTGGCATGAAATGACATGCCATACTTATCAACATGTACTTTTTAAAGGAATCCATTTTTTCTATTTTCATTTTGTAATTAGTTTAAGCTTAAAGAGCTAAATATGCTGAGCTAGGACATGACATTAGTATGACAGTTATCATGAGATTTTGATGGCAAAAAAGGCATGACACCTACAGAGAGTTTGAGGAAGAATCCTAAAAAATTGTGAATTATATCTAGGTTTTGGTTGAGAGAAGATTTGGGAAACAACATGAGAAAGATCTTTGAGAAGAGTATGCGGGGTTTGAAAAGAAGTTACAGACTTCTTCTTCATAGGTGTACTTGTTCCATTTCTTTGTCATTTTTTTCGAATGACTGTTCTTCTTTGAGAATTAAGATTTATTTTTGTTAAAGCTCATTTTTTAATGCTTGTGCATTTATTAATACCCTAGATGTAAATACTCTGAGTGTATATTGTTGGTCTACTTTGCAAGTGAAAATATGTTGTTTGGCATTGATCTCTATGTTGGTCTTCGGCCAACTTAGTGGATTATCTTAATTAAATTATGTTCCTTTGGTATGAATATACATTGAAGGATGAGTTAAGAGGTTGTTATAGATAATACCATGGTAGGTTTAGATATGAATTGAGCTATGTACATTGGAGGATTTTTTTGTCCAACTGGTTAACATGTTTTAATGTTTTGATACACATTACGTTTGATGCTAACAATGAAGTATGTTGTGTTGTGTGTACTTTATTTAAATTAATTGTAAAAGTCATGTTATGATTTATTTAGGCCCCCTTTATCTCCAAGGGTGGACCACACTGAGCATAAGTATTCATGGTGGTCAACTTTACATAAATATTGTTTATCTCTACCATGGATGACCTAGTTGAGGTTTTTGATGATCACATTGATATGTATATGCATCCAATTTTTTGAGTTGAGTATAGATTGAATGTGAATTGATCATAAATAAAAATATGAAAGAGAAGATGTGTAACTATCCATTGTGATGTGCTTTGAAAATAATATCTTTTAGAGTTGATAGAGTTTGTGGCAGTGAATGTGTTGTTAATATGATTTAGAACAACAAAGAGGGGGGGTGAATCAGTTGTTCTCAGGTCCTGATGTATAAAACAATCTCAAATACTTTTCCTTAAATTAGATCCAGTAACCAAAACAAACTCGGTCATCACCGATTCAATAATAGAAACATACAACAATGCAGTCCACTACCCAACTGTAACTTAACTTGTAAAACACATAAATGTTCAAACCAAAACATTCACAAAAGTATTAACACTAGGATTTATAGTGGAAACCCAATTTGGGAAAAACCACTTTGTAACATGCTACTATTATTTTCACTCTTCTAAAGTGAGCTCAGTAAAAAGCCAACCTTTGCAAATATTAGATCTGATTTCATACACTAATGTTGGTTTACTGACTTTAAAACTTTTCCATCTCCATCTCTGATCTACTCAGAACTTTTCTTCAAGAAACCATCACAATTCTCCTTCAGCCTTTTCTACTTATACAGTCAATAAAACTTTACTGATCTTCTAGCATTCTATGTTCACCCATGCACTTGCATATCCAAATCCTCAGGTTCCCTTTATACTTTCCTCAATTAGGTTAACTCATCTTATGCTACTCAATCTCATTCGTAGATCTTAGGTTAGGTTAGATTCATTGAATCTACTCACTTCATGTTCTTTGGCTCCTTTTCTAGAATCATCTCAAATCTCTTAAAGATTTACAATAAAATGTTTTACAATGCATTTAATGCTTTCAAACAATCAATAAATAAAGTTAACACATTTTACATAATCCAAGAATTCAACAATGTTGGCTCCAAAACTAAATTCTCTTCAAATATAAAATTGCTAATGCTCAGTCAAATACTGTGAACAACTACTTGGTCTTCATGTAGAAAGCTCAATCATTACTAAAAAATGTTTCATCAGCTTACACTGTCTTCCTCAATAATTAACTGTTGTTCGGTCGACACTAGAATTTTTCTCGGCATACATTGACTCGGTCGACACAAACATTACTCAACTTAAACATGATTTCTCCATTCTTTGCTCAATCAAGCCTACCAGTTTAGTCTTCAGTCTTACTAAGATAAACAATAAATTGTCTCATTATTGTGCAACATAGTCAAGTACACTTTGTAGTATCAAGATAACTCAACCTTTCCTTAGGTGCTATTGTTACCAACCTTGCCTATCCCCTTAGCAACACTCAAATATATATAGTACTTTTCTAAGTAGAAACAGTCTTACCAGTTAAGGTTTGACATCAATGACAATACAACAATTATTTCAATTGCAGTTTCCAACAATCTCCCTCTTTGGCATTGATGGCAACACCATATGATATCACCTGAATAACACATGGATTACCAACTAATCCAAAAACTTATCTGTTCATCAGAGAATTATTTATAATATCCTTAGCTTCATTCTAATTTAGAATCCTATAACCCTCACTTCTATGATTGTCAGAAGTATTTAGATCTCCCTCTATCCTAATCCTTCATTTCAGTTAATCACCCTTACTTTTCAGTGTCATGTGTTATCATATCAATTCATCTTCCTCTTTGATAAAAATGCCAAAGCAGCAACTAAAGCATACATCCATCAGATGTAGATAATATCTATGTAGCTCAGTGTCTTCTCCCTCTGTCATCTTGCTTATGACTGATTCCTTGTCTTTGCTCCTTTTCACAACTCTAGGCCAGCCCTAAAGTGTGACAATCTTCTACATCAATTTGACAAATATTCTGTTGTAGCACATTTGATGCAGTGCTCCTAGCTTGTCTAGGTAGCCTCAGTTAGGGGAAGGACCCCTAATTGACTTCTTAAATACTCATGAGCTTCTATGGGTAAATCTTTAGTGAATATGTCTGCTAACTGTTCTTTTGTATTCACATATTCCATTCGGACTTCTTTATCTTGTACTAATTCTCTCAAGTAGTGATACTTGATTGCTATGTGATTGGTCTTAGTGTGCATCATTGGATTCTTAGAAATATTGATAGCACTTGTGTTGTCACAGAAAATAACAACAGGTTCAGTGATTTCTTCTTTCATGCCTATCAACAATTAATTTATCCATACCAAATTTGAATAGTTTACTGCAGCAGCAACATACTCGACCTCAACAGTAGATTGGGAAATTCAATTTTATTTCTTTCTTATCTAAGAGACTAATCTCTATCCAAGAAAGAAAGCTCCACCACTAGTACTCTTTATGTCATCTACATGTCCTACCCAGTTAGCATCAGTATAAACTCTAAGTTCAAATTTTCTATCCTTCTTATAATATAGACCATAGTTAGCAGTTCCTTTCAAGTATCTCATAATTCTTTTCACAGCCATCATGCGTGTTTCCTTAGGATTGGAAGAGAATCTTGCCACAATCCCAATAGATAGTGCAATATCTAGTCTACTATGTACAACATACTATAATTTTCCAATCATGGATCTATACAAAGTCTGATTCACTTCTGCAGCATCATCATTCTTAGATAACTTTTGTCCAGTAACCATAGGAGTGCTCACTGGTTTAGCATCTTCCATCCCAAAAGTTTTTAGTATTTCATTAACATACTTAGACTATGTAATGAAAATTCCATTCTTCCTCTGATATACTTGTAAACCAACAAAGAATTTGATCTCACCAAACATACTCATTTCAAATTCAGTTTGCATTTCATTTGAGAATCTTTTACACAATGCATCTTGTCCACCAAAAATAATGTCATCCACAAAACATTTTGCCAATAGGATACCTTTACCTTCTTCATCTTTCATGTACAGATTGCTTGTGTCATTTGTTCTTGAAAATCCAATTTGTATCAAGTAGTTGTGGAACCTCTCATACCATGCTCTAGGAGCTTGTTTCAATCCATATAGTGCTTTGTTCAGTTTGCACACCATGTGTCTTCTTTTTTTATCAATAAAACCTTATGGTTGTTCTATGTAAATGTCTTCTTCTAGTATACCATTCAAAAATGCAAACTTGACATCCATTTGATATACCTTGAAATCTTTATAAGCAGCATATGCAAGTAGAGTTCTTACTCCTTCCAATCTCCCCATAATCTATTCCTTCTTCTTGTGCGTAGCCCTTGCATACCAGTCTAGCTTCATTCCTAGTTATTTCACCATTTTCATTCATCTTATTCTGAAACACCCACTTTGTTCCTATAAAAATTTTGTTTTCAGGTCTCGGCACCAGAGTCCAAGTATCATTCTTCTCAATCTGGTCAATTTCTTCATTCATTTCTTGTATCTAGTCTTCATTCTCCAATGCCTCTCTAGTTGAATTGGGTTCAAATTCACACAGTAGGCATGTTGGATCCTTAGTCTTACTTCTAGTCTGAATTTCAGTATTTTTGTCTCCAATTATCTATTCAAGCTTGTGATGTCTTCTTACATATTTTTCCAAAACAAGTTCAGCTCCTCTCTCCTCTATTTCATCATGTTCCCCAACAATATTGTCAAATTCAACTTTTGAATGCTCAGCAACCTCTTCCTGATACTCAGTAGCATTTTCTTGTAGCTCGACATGTTCTTGTTCTCTTCCAGCACTATTTTCCTGATGCTCGGTAGCATCTGTCTGTTGCTCAGGATTTCTTACTCGAGACTCGGCATCAGGTGCAAGTCTGTTACTTGCCTCTTCTTCTTCCTCAATGCACACAAAAGATCTATAATCTTCTAGTTCTCTTTTTCTATCAGCTTCATTTCTTCCTACATACTCATCAATTTTGACATTCGCACTTTCCACAATTTTTTTAGTGTTAGAGTTCAAACACTTATAAGCTTTACTTTTTGTGGAATATCCTAAGAATATGCCTTCATCACTCTTAGCATCAAACTTTCCATTCCTAGTGTCTTTTAATATATAGCACTTACTTCCAAAGATTCTAAAGTATTTAACACTTGGTGCATGCCCATGCCATAATTCATAGGGTGTCAGATTTGTACCTTTTTTTATTTGTACCTTATTAAGAGTGTAGATAGTAGTGCTTATAGCTTCTTTCAAGTATTTATGTGCCACATTCTTTTCAATCAACAATGTTCTTGCACAATCCAAGATAGATCTGTTTCTCCTTTCTGCTATACCATTATGTGAAGGTGTTCTAGGTGCAGACATCTATCTTTTAATTCCTCTATCATTGCAAAATAGATTAAATTCATTTGATGTAAATTCTCCACCTCAGTCAGATCTAAGACATTTCAGGTTCCTATTTGTCTCCTTCTCAACCTTAGCCAAATACCACTTAAAGAATTGAAAAGCTTCAAATTTTTCTTTTAGAACCATTACATGCATCATCCTAGTATGATCATCAACAAATATGATAAAGTATCTAGTACCATAGTAATTTTGTACACCCATAGGTCCACAAAGGTCAGTATGAATCAAATCTAAAATGTTTCCAGAAGTAAAGGATTTTCTCTTAAAACTTGACTTTGTCATTTTTCTTAACTGGCATTCCTTGCACATCACATTCTTGGGTTTCTTCAATCTAGGTAGACCTCTTACCTTTTTCTTCTTACTTATCTCTACCAGGTTGTCAAAGTTAACATGACATAGCCTTTTATGCCATAACCAAATATCATCAAGTTGTGCAATTAAACATGTTTCTTTAGATAGGTCAAGATAGAACAAATTCTCTCTCTCTCTCTCTCTCTCTCTCTCTCTCTCTCTCTCTCTCTCTCTCCCTCCTCTTCCAATTAGTTCTCTAGCAGCATTAAATATTTTAGCTTGCTTGTGATGAAATTTCACTCGGTAACCAGTTTTGTTAAGCTAAGCAACACTTAACAAATTGTAATTAAGACCTTCAACCCAATATGCATTTTCACAAGATATCTTATCAGTCAATTTAATCAAATGCTTTACTCTAATAGGACATGGTGCATCATTACCAAATTTTACACTTTTACCTCTACAATGATGTAAGGTCTCAAACTTATTTTTGTCACCAGTCATGTGATGTGAACAACCACTTTCAATAATCCATTTATCATTCTTATTCACATAGGATATCAATGCAGTTTTCTCATCCTCATCAGATTCATCTTTCATTGCAACATTGACTACCTCAATTTCAAAATCATCACTTTCAGTGTCATTTTCTTTTTCAACAATGTAACAAGATTTCTTACCTTTTCCTTTGTAGTCTTTGTTCCATCGGTAGCTTCTGTCATCTCTTTTATCTTTGTGTTTTCTTTTTCTTTCACCATCTTTATCTTTCCTATCAAGACATCTAGCAACTATATGACCAACTTTATTACATGCAAAACATATAATAGGGAGTTTACCTTTATACTTTCCTTTTCCCCTTCTCAATCTTCTAGCCATAAGAGCTTCTAGATCTTCTAGTTCTTCATCAGAAGTGTCACTGTCACTTTCAATTTCACTATCACTTTCACTTTTATTGATGCATCTTTATTTTTCTTTCTTTGGCTTGTTCAGAACTAGTTGTGACTTGAAAGAAGATTCAACATTTCCAATGCTTCCAATAGTGAAAGTATCATAGTTAGAGAGTTCAAAAGTAGTCAACTTACCAACCAAACTTTCCAAAGTAAGCACATTAGCAGAGTTACATCTAGATTCTTGAATAGGTAAGATCTTCATAGCATATATAGGATGCAAGGTTCTTAGTACTTTCCCAATTATAGTTTCATCATCAATAGCCCCATTTGCTCCTCTAATAGTATTCACAACTTCTTTTATTCTACCATAATATTGTGCAATGTTTTCACGTTCTTGCATTCTCATTTCATCAAACTTACCTCTAAGACTCTGAGCCTTTGCTTTCAGTACATTCAAGTCACCACCATAGATTCTTGCAAGAGTATCCCACATATCCTTAGCAGTTGTGCAATCTTTAATGTCCTCAAATTCTAGATAGCTTAGGGTAGATGCAATTTCCATCATTGTTTGATTATGTTCTTGCTTAGCTCTCATTTCTTTGGTAGTCAAAGGTGCGATAGGTGAGACATAGCTATTCTCAATGTAGTACTTTGTAGAGTCACCAATACTAGCTAGATGCAGCTTCATCAAGCTTTGCCATGCAGTGAAGTTTTCCTTATTCAGCTTTGGTACCTCCTTCTTATACATCCTGATCATTTGCTTCAAGCCCCTTTAAAAATTTTTTCTGTCAACACTAATAATAAGAAACAAAGCTCTGATAACAATTGTTAATATGATTTAGAACAACAAAGAGGGGGGGTGAATCAATTGTTCTCAGGTCTTGATGTATAAAACAATCTCAAATAGTTTTCCTTAAATCAGATCCAGTAACCAAAACAAACTCAGTCATAATTGATTCAATAATAGAAACATACAACAATGCAGTCCACTACCCAGCTATAACTTAACTTGTAGAAAACAAAAAATTTCAAATGAAAACATTCACACAAGTATTAACACCAGGATTTATAGTGGAAACCCAATTTGGGAAAAACCACTTTGTAACATGCTACTATTATTTTCACTCTTCTGAAGTGAGCTTGGTAAAAAGCCAACCTTTGCAAATATTAGATCTGATTTCATACACTAATGCTAGTTTATCAACTTTAAAAATTTTCCATCTCCATCTGTGATCCACTCAAAACTTTTCTTCAAGCAACCATCACAATTCTCCTTCAGCCTTTTCTACTTATACAGTCAATAAAAATTTATTGATCTTCCAGCATTCTTTGTTCACCCATGCACTTGCATATCCAAATGCTCAGGTTCCCTTTATACTTTCCTCAATTAATTTAACTCATCTTATGCCACTCAATCTCATTCGTAGATCTTATGGTTAGGTTAGATTCATTGAATCTACCCGCTTCATTTCTTTGGCTCCTTTTCTAGAATCATCTCAAATCTCTTAAAGATTTACAATAAAATGTTTTATAGTCCATTTAATGCTTTCAAACAATCAATAAATGAAGTCAACATGTTTTACATAATCCAAGAATTCAATAATGTCAACTCCAAAACTAAATTCTCTTCAAATATAAAATTGTTGATGCTCGGTCAATACTGTGATCAACTACTCGGTCTTCATGTAGAAAGCTCAGTCATTACTAAAAAATGTTTCCTCGGCTTACACTATCTTCCTCAGCAATTAACTTTTGTTTGGTTGACACTAGAATTTTTCTCAGCATACATTGACTCGGTAGACACTAACATTACTCAGCTTAAACATGATTTCTCCATTCTTTGCTCAGTCAAGCCTACCAGTTTAGTCTTCAGTCTTACTAAGATAAACAATACATTGTCTTATCATTGTGCAACATAGTCAAGTACAATTTGTAGTATCAAGATAACTCAACCTTTCCTTAGGTTTTATTGTTACCAACCTTTCCTATCCCCTTAGCAACACTCAAATATATATAGTACTTTCCTAAGTAGCAACAGTCTTACCAGTTAAGGTTTGACATCAATGACAATACAAAAATTATTTCAATTGTAGTTTCCAACATGTGTGTTTTGTGTTTTAGCATGATATTGGTTGCAAATATGAAAGACCAGATGTGCAAATATCAATCATGATGCACTTTGAAATAATATCATTCAGAGTTGACAGAGTTTGAGGTAGTGAATATGCAAGTTGTATTTTTAGCATGATATTGGTTACTTGACAAAGTGGTTGAGAAATGTTTCACAATAAAGAGATATATCTTCATTTTAATTCATCAATTTCATGTGCCTTCTAGAAGACAATATGTCCATTTGGCAACTTGTGCAATTTTTTTATTTTCATAGAGTTGTGTACTTTAGTTTGCAAGATACCTTGTATGTCACCTTGGGATCATGTGTCTCATTTTTGCAAGTCCATCATATCTTTCCCTAAGGTTGTGCCTCTTAGCTTGCAAGTCCAAATCAAGAACAATGAGCTTCCTTGGCCTTTGGCCTAAATCACTATGTTCAATTTATTCTTATAGTGAGTGTGATTCTCATCGTGGATTTCTCCTCAAGGTTTTCTAGGTAAAAATATAGTGTTCACGTGTTTTGTGTTAATTGCATTATATTTTATTGATGGTTAATTAGATAAAGATAATTGATAAGTGTTTGTGACAAGAAAATTTTTAAGGTAAATCCTTAAGATTGACCCCCCTCTCAATCTTGTAGCATGTTCAACAATATGTAAATATGTATACTTGAATACTTCGTTAAATTCAAATACTTAGATGCATGTTTGGTATTCTAAATATATATATGTTAGACATGTTTTCTTAAGGATAAATCTCTGCTGGAGGTTTATAAGATTTTCATAAGTCTATCAAGAATGACAACAAGGAAAGGTGATAACTTCAAAAAAGGGTCAAATCTATAATTTGTTTATGCTATCTATGTACAAAGAAAATTATAAAAATATAATACATGAACAACCCTTTTTAATACTCATGTATGCATATGATTTGTGGAGTCTATTATGGATATCCTATTTTAGAAAGAAGTGTGAAAAAAATGACTAGGTAAGATTTGTGTGGTTAATTATCTTAAATATTTAGTCAAAGTAATGAAAAACCACTTCTTGCATTACTGGTTTAATGCATCTAAAACTAGAAATTAATCAAATGTGTCATGCATGACTTGATGACATAATAGAAAAATATTTTTAGCTCTGATAAGCCATATTAAACATTTTACAACTCAAATGTATGTAGCTGTGAAAAATTATTTCCTTACTGGCCTAAATAAATACATGATGCACTAGTCTATAACTCAAGGTGATGCAAGGCAGAGAGCATGAGGGGCCAAGGAATGGCACACCCTAATGATCCAAGCCTTCTTAATACAATGCGGAAGCCAACAACAAGAGAGTGGAAGGGAGAGAATGCCAGATCTTTCATATAATGTGATCAAATAGAATCATACATGTCAGGCTATAAGGCCTTCTCAGTTATGGCCTGATATTACATTGAATCTCAGAAGTCCTCAAACATGCGAGGATCTGATATAAATCAATTATAATGTCTATATCTTCTCACACCCAAAAACTACCGCCTAACTCTAACCAAACAACTACATTTATACAAGAGTCTACTAAACTGAGTTGGCCTTTAGATCCATAATCAACAAAAGGAACGACCAGATCTAGGACCACACACCTCCCAATGAAAGATTCCATCATTAAATCTTTGACCCATAATGAATGCACAAGTCAGCCCAACAAGAACTCAAAATAAAATACTCGGCAAACAAGGATGACTGAGCACAGACTAGCAACACCGAGTGCCAATGAAACAACGGACTGCCCAGGAGATGACTGACCACACTCGGTAACCAAAGGAAACCAACCAACTTGATCAAAGAAGAAACTGAGCAACACAAAAAACTTCAAACATATTTTTGGTGACATGAGATTGCCAAGGACCCAAGATGCTCCTGCATCAGACACCTAGGGTTAGTTTGAAATGATTCTCAGACTCATTTAGCAAGTATGATCCGAGCTACATCCAACTCAAAATATGAAATCCATGAACTATCTTCCATCGGCCTATTCTTCCACTTTATCAGATATTCCATATACTATTTTCCTCTTGTGCTCTTGCCAACTCTTTCTTTCAAAATTTTCTCCACTTCTTCATTTTGCTTCTTAGGATACTCTGTTGGTACTGTCATTTCTTTATTAGGTTCATGATACTCACATAAATTGGCAATGTTGCAAATAGGTGATATATCCATATCATCAGGTAACTCTATCTCATATGCATTTCCACTATCAAATTTCTTCAAAATCTTGCAAGGTCCAAATTTCTTCATCTTTAGCTTCCCATATGTGCCAACAGGAAATTGGCCTTTCTTCAAATGAACCATCACTTCATCACCAACATCAAAAGTCTCATGTCTTCTTGATCTATCAATTCTATCTTTGTATTTTTTATTACTCTCTTCCAGCTTCAGTTTCACATCTTCATGCAATGTCTTCATGTATTCAGCAAATTTCACTCCTTCAGCACTTCTTTTGTTTTCATCATCAATGTTTCTCAAATCAGATATTCCTCTTGGTTGTGTGCCATTCACAATCTCAAATGGTGTTTTCCCAGTACTTCTATTCACTGAATTATTGTATGCAAACTCTTTTTGTGCTAACATAGAATCCCAACTACCCGATGTGTCTCCAACTAAGCATCTCAAAAGATTACCCAAACTTCTATTTACAACTTTAGTCTATCCATTAGTTTGTGGGTGGAATGTAGAACTATATTTCAACTCAGTGCCAAAAATTTTCCAAAGGTTCTTCCAAAAGTATCCAACAAATTTACTGTCTCGGTCAGAGATAATACTCCTCGGTAACCCATGCAATCTCACAATTTCTTTGAAGAAAAGATATGCTACATGTACTACATCTAATGTCTTTCTACAAGGTATAAAATGTGCCATCTTATAAAATCTATCTACAACAACAAATATGGAATCATTACCTCTTACTGTCTTCGGTAAGCTAAGAACAAAATTAATACTGATGTCATTCCAAGGTTTCTCAGGTACTGCTATCGATACATACAAACTAGTATTCTTACTTACTCCTTTTGAAACTTGGCAAATTCCACAACTTTTGACAAATTTTTGAACATCCTTATACAACTACAGCCAAAAGTACTTTTCCTTCAACAAATTCCATGTTTTGTCAATGCCAAAATGTCCAGCCAAACCACTACTATGTTTCTCTTTTATCAAATTAGTTCTCATTACTCCTCTCGGTATACATAATTGAATACCTTTGAACAACATGCCTTCCTGAATAAAATATTCATCCCATTTGGTATCATGTCGATCTTGTATAGGTGCTCTGTACTTTCTCCATGGCTCAGAAAAATTAGGATCATCCTCATAAGAATCCTTCATCTCATCAAAACCAAGAACTTGAATTTTCATCTCGGTCATCAAAGGTCTTCTTCTACTCAATGCATCAGTAACTCAGTTAGTGACTCCACTCTTATGTTTTATCACAAATGTATAACTCTGTAGATACTCAACCCACTTCATATGTCTCTGATTGATCTTATTCTGACTACCCAAATATTGTAAAGCCTTATGATCAGTATACAACACAAATTAACTTGGTATCAAATAATGTCTCCATTTCTTCAGTGCTTGAACAATAGCATAGAACTCTTGATCATACACAGAATATTTCCTTCTAGCATCATTCAAATTTTCACTAAAGAAAGTAATAGGTTTACCTTCTTGACTCAACGCAGCTCCAATTGCACTTCCACTTGCATCAAATTCTACTTGAAATACTTTACTAAAATTAGGTAATGCCAAAATAGGTAATTTAGCAACTTTTTTCTTCAGAATCTCAAAACTTTGATTAGCTCCATATGTCCACTTGAATACTCTTTTGTCTTCTCTCACAGTCTCAGTCATAGCATTACAAATTGCACCAAAATTTCTAATGAACTTCCTATAAAAACTTGCCAATCCATGAAATGATCTTACCTCACTAGCATTTTCAGGTGTAGGCCAATTCAGAATAGCTTCAACCTTTTCAGGATCCATCTTCAAACCATTAGTAGAAATAACAAATCCCAAATACACTTTTTTAGATTTATCAGCAACTTTTCCTCTTTCAATCTCTACAAAACTTGTCTAACATGCAACAAATGTTCTTCTTTGGTCTTACTAAATATCAGAATGTCATCAAGATATACAATCACAAATTTACCCAAGAATTTCTTCAAAACTTCATTCATCAGCCTCATAAAAGTACTCGGTACATTAGTTAAACCAAAAGGCATAACCAACCCACTCATACAAACCTTCTTTTGTCTTGAAAGTAGTCTTCCATTCATCACCTTCTCTAATTTTGATCTGATGATATCCACTTTTCAAATCAATCTTGGTGAAATACTTTTCTCTAGTCAAACTATCCATTATGTCATCCATTCTCGGTATAGGAAACCTATGCTTCACTGTTATCTTGTTGATTTCTCTGGAATCAGTGCACACTTTTCATTCCCCATTCTTCTTTGGTTCTAATACAACAGGTACTACATAAGGACTCAAACTTTCTCTAATCAAACCTTTCTCTAGCAACTCTTGAATCTATCAGTTCAATTCCTGATTCTCGGTAAGTGTTAGCCGATGAGGTGCCTTATTTGGTAAACTATCTCTAGGGATTAGATCCATACAATGATCAATGCTTCTTTTTGGTGAAAAACCATCAGGTACATTATCAAAAATGATTTCACTATACTTGGTGAGTAACTTTTCAATTTCCTTAGGAACACTATCCTTTGTTTTCTTACTCAGCTTATTAGGAATCACAGCAAAACATACATCATTCCTTTTCAAATCTTTCACAAACTTCCTTCCTTCCATCAAGAAAACTTTCACAGATGTGAAAAAATTACTAATAGGTTCTTCCATTAATGGTAACAAGATTTGTTTCTTTCCATCAACCACAATAGTATATTTATGTAATCTCCCATCATATATAGCATGTCTATCATATTGTCAAGGTCTACCCAACAAAATATGACAACAATCCATAGGCATGATATCACACAACACCTTATCATAGTATTTTCCAATCTTCAAATTCACATAACATTGTTCACTTACTAGAAGTGTATGCTCATCTTTGATCCATGAAATCTGATAGGGTTTTAGATGTTCCAGTCTTTCCAACCGTAGTTTTGTGACCATCTCTTCAGATGCTAGGTTCTCTGAGCTACCACTATCAATGATTACCTTCCAAACTTTATCAAAAACTCTACATCTGGTCTTGAACAAACTTTTTCTTACCGGATCTTCCTTTTTACTTTCATTCCATAGTGCTCTCCTTACCATCAGGTTACTTTCCTTCTTAGGTTCATTCAATGGCTCTTCTTGCACTACAGCATTCCTACTATTACCAACTTTCTTAGTTTCTTGTGTACATTCAAATGATTTATGTCCTTCTTCTCCATAGTTATAACAAGTTCCTCAGAAACTTCATCTGCTATAACCACCTCGGTAGCTACTACCTCTACCTCTAGATGAACTTTCACCTTTCCACTCGGTCTTGCCTTTGTCTAGATTTGTCTTTTTAGGTTCAGATCTACCAGTTTCACCATTAGATCTACCTCTTCCTCTAGGTAATCTACCACCTCTTCCTCTCTATCTCTGCTCATGTCTCTTGTTCAGTTTCTCCTCGGCTTTCAAAGCAAATTGATAAGCCTCTTCAATGCTCTCCAACTTAACCAAGTTGATCTCCTCTTGGATGGAAACTCTCAAACCATTTAGGTATCTACCCATTCTTTCCACATCATCTTCATCATGTCTAGATTTGATATCCAATCTATAAAATTCCTCAGTATACTCTTTCACCAAGCTATCTTTCTACTTCAAGATTTGCATATGCTGAACTAGGTTAACCTGATAAGCACAAGGTAAGAATCTTCCTTTCAATTTATTTACCATCTTATTCCATACCTTCATTTTTTCTTTGCCCTTCCTTTTTCTATCCAATTGCAAATGTTCCCACCATAGGGATGCATGACTTTTCAACTTAGTGCTTGCAATCTTCACCTTCTTGTCTACGGGAATATTCTCATATTCAAAATACTTTTCCATTTCAGTGATCCAGTTCACCAATTCATCAGAATCCAATTTTCCACCATATTCAGGAGGATTGAAATGTGGTGTAGACTTCAAACTTTTCAAGGCCTTCAAAAATCTTTCTTCACCTTGATCCATAACAGGTGCAAGTTCAGCATTCGCCTATTCTTCTTCAACTTCATCATCACTAACATCTTCAAGATGTCTGCCTCTTGTTTGGGCTATCTCCACTACTTCCAATCTAGCAGCAATATGCCTTAGCATATCTATCAATCCTTGATCTACATCCCACCTCCCATGAACCATCTTGACAACCCTCTACAATTTCAAGTCATATCACAATCTACCACCCCACAACAAATCAACTAGGGTTTCAAGAGGAACTTTCAAACCTAGATCCGTAGACCTAGATCAAGATCTCACCTTGCTCTGATACCACCTGACGCAAGGCAGGGAGCAAGAGGGGCCAAGGAATGGCACACCCTAATGATCCAAGCTTGCTCAACACAATGTGGAAGCCAACAACAACAAAGTAGAAGGGAGAGAATGCCAGATCTTTCATATAATGTGATCAAATAGAATTATACATGTCAAGATGTAAGGCCTTCTCAGTTACGACCTGATATTACAATGAATCTTAGAAGTCCTCAAACATGCAAGGATCTAATATAACTCAATTCTAATGTCTATATCTTCTCACACCCAAAAACTACTACCTAACTCTAACCAAACAACTACATTTATACAAGAGTCTACTGAACTGAGTCGGCCTTCAGATCCATAATCAATGGAAGGAATGGCCAGATCTAGGACCACATGCCTCCCAATGAAAGATTCCATCATTAAATCTGCAACCCATAATAAATGCACAAGTCAGCCCAACAAGAACTCAAAATAAACTATTGGGCAAACAAGGATGACCGAGCACAGACCAACAACGCCGAGCACCAGTGAAACAACTGACCTTCCAGGAGATGACTGACCACACTTGGTAACTAGAGGAAACTGACCAACTACTAAAAACCTTAGTCAAATAAGAAATCGAGCAACACAAAAAACTTCAAACATATTTTTGGTGACACAAGATTGCCAAGGA
>BSBK01008599.1:0-5000 GCA_027943335.1 Chamaecyparis obtusa
GATGGATGATTAGGTCGGATTTCAAAACGGGATCAGCAGCACTGATTCCATTATAGGGGCATGAAGCCACCTGATTGCTATGCGTGGGCTGCTCAAAGTCTCATCTTTCAGGTCGCTCGACGGCGCAAGTCGGAAATGGTTCGGCAGCGGTTGTCGTTCCAATGCGTCGTCGCAGCGACATGGAAGGCGATCTTCGGGTCAGCCCCTGTCTAGCTCTTGGGTTGCTTTGGTACAAGCGATCTGCTATGTACTTTCCGCGAACACCTATCCCGGTACTCGTTAGCTATGTGTTGGCTCTAGCACGCATGGAACGCAGAGATGCGGCCTTCACAGGGAGTTGGCCTGAAACAGTTCCGTGCCTTGCGAATGGAGCCGCGTATAGCTTTTCGGTCGTTTGGATAGGTGCCCCTCCAAGTGAATGAGTGTTGGTGCTCGGACGGATTTGCCGCTCGGATTTAAAAATGTGAGCAGCAGCACAGATTCTATTGGAGGGGCATGAAGCCACCCAATTTTTATGCGTGGGCTCCCTTGGGTCGTGTCTTTTGGGTCACTCGATGGCGGAAGTCAGAGAAGGGTTCGACAGCGGTAGTCGTTCCAGCGCGTCGTCATAGTGATACTGAAGTCGATCTGTGGGCGAGCCCCCGTCTAGCTCTTGGGTCTGCATGTCGCAAGAAGATTTGAATTTTTTGAGTTAAGTCTCTTCGTTTCACTTGAATTTTTGCGAGATTTGAATTTTGTTTGTTGCGAGGTAGTAAAATTCTCTTCGTTTTGACTTGAAGTTTTGGATTTTTTGTGAGCTATTCTCTTCGTTTTTCCTTGGTTTTTGTTTTGGAAGACTTGAATTTTTTGTGGGCTATTATTTTATTCTTTTCACTTGAATTTTTGGAAGTTTTGAATGTTTTTGTGAGCTATTCTCTTCGTTTTCACTTGAATGTTTGCAAGATTTGAATTTTTTGTGAGCTATTCTGTTTGTTTCACTTGGTTTTTTTGGAAGATTTGAATTTTTTGTGAGCTATTCTGTTTTGTTTCCCTTGATTTTTTTGTAAGACTTGCATTTTTTGTGAGCTATTCTCTTCGTTTCAATTGAATATTTGGAAGTTGTGCATTTTTTGTGATTGTAGTCTCTTCGTTTCACTTGCATTTTTGGGAGATTTGATTTTATTTGTGAGCTATTCTCTTTTTTTCCCTTGATTTTTTTGTGAGCTATTCTCTTCGTTTCAATTGAATTTTTGGAATTTCTGAATTTTTTGTGATCTATTCTTTTTGTTTCACTCGTATTTTTGAAAGATTTGAAATTTTTGTGAGATATTCTCGTCGGCTCAAATTTCTACGGAAGTGCAAGACTTGGACTAATAACTTATATAGGGGAGGTGTTGTCCGCGGAATCTCCCCCATGCCCCTCTAATAGAATCAGTGCTGGTGATCCCGTTTTGAAATCCGACAGACGGACGGATGATTAGGTCAGATTTCAAAACGCGATCAGCAGCACTGATTCCATTAGAGGGGCATGAAGCCACCTGATTGCTATGCGGGGGCTGCTCAAAGTCCCGTCTTTCGAAGGTCGCTCGACGGTGCAAGTCGGAAAGGGTTCGGCAGCGGTTGTCGTTCCAATGCGTCGTCGCAGTGACATGGAAGGCGATCTTCGGGTCAGCCCCCGTCTAGCTTTTGGGTTGCTTTGGTACAAGCGATCTGCTATGTACTTTCCGCGAACCCCTATCCGGGTACTCGTTAGCTATGCGTTGGCTCTTGCATGCGTGGAACGAAGAGATGCGGCCTTCACAGGGAGTTGGCCGGAAATAGTTCTGCTCTTGTGAATGGAGCCGCGTATATAGCTTTTGAGTCGTTTGGGTAGGTGCGCCCCTCCAAGAGAATCAGTGCTGGTGCTCGGACGGATTGGTAGCTCGGATTTAAAATATGAACACTAGCACTGATTCTATTGGAGGGGCGCATTAGGCCACCCGCTTGCTATGCGGGGGCTGTCCAGGGTCGTAACTTTTGGGTCAGTCGACGGTGCACTTCGGAAAGGGTTCGACAGCGGTTGTCGTTCCAACACATCGTCGCATTGACAAGAAAGGCGATCTTCGGGTCAGCCCCCGTCTAGCTCCCGGGTCACTTGGTACAAGCTACTTGCTATGTCGCTTCGACTTCCGATACTTGAGTGCGCAATGGCTCAAGATGCTTTGCATTGGAATCAGTTAGTTATCATATGTGTCGGCGGATTGGATCTCAAGTCAATCTAGGCGGGTGCGACATTAGTTGCTAAGTCTCGATCGAAAACGATTTGGATTCATCTAGATGCATTGTTATCTGACTTGAGGAACTATGCGAGCGAGTTGGGTTACCTCCTCGTGGATATGTTGGATACGCGTTATGACGGATAAGATGATGGATTGCGGTAAGAATGACGAATTTTTGGAAGATGAATTATTTTGGTGAGCCATGTTCTTTGTTTTACTTGAATTTCTGGAAGATTTGAATTTTGTTTTCTAGCTATTCTTTTCGTTTTCCTAGATTTTTTCGAAAGACTTGAATTTTTTGTGATCTATTCTGTTCGTTTCACTTGAATTTTTGGAAGATTTGATTTTTTGTGAGCTTTTTGTCATCGTTTCACTTGAATTTTTGGAAGATTTGAATTTTTTGGGAGCCAGTTTCTTCGGCTTAAATTTCCACTCAAGAGCAAGACTCGGACTAATAACTTATATAGGGGAGGAGTTGTGTGTTGTTCGCGGAAGCTCCCCCATACCCCTCTTATAGAATCATTGCCGGTGATCGGACGGATGTGTAGGTCGGATTTCAAAATGGGATCACCAGCACTGATTCTATTAGAGGGGCATGAAGCCACTTGATTGCTATGCGGGGGCTGCCCAAAGTCCTGTCTTTCGGGTCGCTCGACGGTGCAAGTCGGAAAGGGTTCGGCAGCGGTTGTCGTTCCAATGCGTCGTCGCAGTGATATGGAAGGCAATCTACGGGTCAGCCCCTGTCTAGCTTTCGGGTCACTTTGGTACAAGTGATTTGCTATGTACTTTCCGCGAACCCTATCCACGTACTCGTTAGCTACGCGTTGGCTCTTACACGAGCGGAACGGAGAGATGCGGCCTTCACAGGGAGTTGGCCGGAGATAGTTCTGTTTTTGTGAATGGAGCCGCGTATAGCTTTTGAGTCGTTTGGGTAGGTGCCCCCCTCCAAGAGAATCAGTGCTGGGTATCTCGGATTTAAAATCTGAGCACTAGCGCTGATTCTATTGGAGGGGCGCATTAGGCCACCCGCTTTCTATGCGGGGCCTGTCCAGGATCGTGTCTTTTGTGTCAGTCGACGTTGCAAGTAGGAAAGGGTTCGACAGCGGTTGTCGTTCCAACGCATCGTCGCATTGACAAGAAACGCAATTTTTGGGTCAGCCCCCGTCTAGCTCCCGGGTCGCTTGGCACAAGCGATTTGCTCTGTCGCATGCTGCATTAAGATTTGAATTTTTTGTTTGCTATTCTCATTTTTGTTTCATTGGAAGATTCGAATTTTTTGCGATCTCCTCTTTTGTTTCCTTTGATTTTTTTTTGGAAGATTTTAATTTTTTGTGAGCCTACTCTCTTCGATTCACTTGAGTTTTTGGAAGAAATGGATTTTTTTGGTGAGCTATGTTCTTTCTTTTACTTGAAGTTTTGGAAAATTTGAATGTTTTGCTAGTTGTTCTTTTCGTTTCCCTTCGATTTTTTCGGAAGACCTGAATTTTTTGTGAGCTATTCTGTTCGTTTCACTTGAATTTTTTGAAGATTTGATTTTTTTGTGAGCTTTTTCCTCATCGTTTCACTTGAATTTTTGGAAGATTTGAATTGTTTGGGAGCCATTCTCAACGTCTCAAATTTCTACGGAAGAGAAAGACCCGGACTAATAACTTATATAGGGGAGTAGTAGTTCGCGGAAGCTCCCCCATGCCCCTCTAATAGAATCAGAGCTTGTGCGCGGACGGATGAGTAAGTCGGATTTAAAATCGGATCACTAGCACTGATTCTATTAGAGGGGCATGAAGCCACCTGATTGCTATGCGGGGGCTGCCCAAAGTCCTGTCTTTCGGGTCACTCAACGGTGCAAGTCGGAAAGTGTTCGGCAGCGGTTGTCGTTCGAATGTGTCGTCGCTAGTGACATGGAAGGCAATCTTCGGGTCAGCCCCCGTCTAGCTTTCGGTTCGCTTTGGTACAAGCGATTTGCTATGTACTTTCCGCGAATCCTATCCGGGTACTCGTTAGCTATGCGTTGGTTCTTGCATGCGTGGAACGGAGAGATGCGGCCTTCACAGGGAGTTGGCCGGAGATAGTTCCGTTCTTGTGAATGGACCGGCGTATAGCTTCTGAGTCGTTTGGGTAGGTGCGGCCCTCCAAGAGAATCAGTGCTGGTGCTTGGACGGATTGGTAGCTCAGATATAAAATTTGAGCACTAGCACTGATTCTATTGGAGGGGCGCATTAGGGCACCCGTTTGCTATGCGGGGGCTGCCCATGCCCATGGTAGTGTCTTTTGTGTCACTCGACGGTGCAAGTTGGAAAGGGTTCGACAGCGGTTGTCGTTCAAATGTTTCGTTGTAGTGACATGGAAGACAATTACTGGGTCAGCCCCCGTCTAGCTCTTGGGTCACTTTGCTGCAAGTGATTAATTCGGTTTTGGATGGATAAAATCCCTTTGTGAAAGGTGGCATGGCGTTTGTTGGAGAAAATTGATTAAGTCGGAGCATTGGCCTCGGGCCATTGTGAGGACTGTCGATTTCTTCAGGTACAACACTTGTTTGCCTAGTAACAGAGTTGACATGTAATTCGGCATTGCTCTCGATTGTTCTCGGAGTTGTACCTCCGGAACTTTTGGATCTTGCCCCTTCACTCCATTTCATCCTCTTTGCTTGGATGAACGTGTGCACTTGTACCCCTTTCCGAGATGGTAGGCGCGATAATAAATTGCGGAGTGAGCATTTCTTGTAGTTCTGCCCAGCCCTTGTGCAGTTGGAAGTTCTCATCTTCA
>BSBK01008599.1:15000-45000 GCA_027943335.1 Chamaecyparis obtusa
CTGGTTTTTTCGTTCTTATCCTCGTACGGAGCCTCCTTTGTTCATTTTTTTTCCCGCGAGTTTCGACCCCGCCCCGGGGGAGCGAGCTCGGCGCCGATCCCGCCCCGCCGCTCCCCGGAGAGCTCGACCGGTTCGGTTCCGCTCGATCGGACCCCGCCCGCGAGCGCCGCTCGGCTCGACGAGCTCGATGGGGATCCCGTCCGCGGGCGAGCTGGGCGTGGGCTACACGTATGACCCGAATGTAATTTTTTTTTTTTTTTTTTTTAAAACTCTGGTTTTTTCGTTCTTATCCTCGTACGGAGCCTCCTTTGTTCATTTTTTTCCGCGAGTTTCGACCCCGCCAGGGGGAGCGAGCTCGGCGCCGATCCCGCCCCCGCCGCTCCCCGGAGAGCTCGACCGGTTCGGTTCCGCTCGGATCGGACCCCGCCCGCGAGCGCCGCTCGGCTCGACGAGCTCGATGGGGATCCCGTCCGCGGGCGAGCTGGGCGTGGCTACACGTATGACCCGAATGTAATTTTTTTTTTTTTTTTTTTTTTTTTTTAACTCTGGTATTTTCGTTCTTATCCTCGTACGGAGCCTCCTTTGTTCATTTTTTTTCCGCGAGTTTCGACCCCGCCCGGGAGCGAGCTCGGCGCCGATCCCGCCCCGCCGCTCCCCGGAGAGCTCGACCGGTTCGGTTCCGCTCGGATCGGACCCCGCCCGCGAGCGCCGCTCGGCTCGACGAGCTCGATGGGGATCCCGTCCGCGGGCGAGCTGGGCGTGGCTACACGTATGACCCGAATGTAATTTTTTTTTTTTTTTTTTTTTTTTTTTAACTCTGGTTTTTTCGTTCTTATCCTCGTACGGAGCCTCCTTTGTTCATTTTTTTCCCGCGAGTTTCGACCCCGCCCGGGAGCGAGCTCGGCGCCGATCCCGCCCCGCCGCTCCCCGGAGAGCTCGACCGGTTCGGTTCCGCTCGGATCGGACCCCGCCCGGCGAGCGCCGCTCGGCTCGACGAGCTCGATGGGGATCCCGTCCGCGGGCGAGCTGGGCGTGGCTACACGTATGACCCGAATGTAATTTTTTTTTTTAATTTTTTTTTTAACTCTGGTTTTTTTCGTTCTTATCCTCGTACGGAGCCTCCTTTGTTCATTTTTTTTCCGCGAGTTTCGACCCCGCCCGGGGAGCGAGCTCGGCGCCGATCCCGCCCCGCCGCTCCCCGGAGAGCTCGACCGGTTCGGTTCCGCTCGGATCGGACCCCGCCCGCGAGCGCCGCTCGGCTCGACGAGCTCGATGGGGATCCGTCCGCGGGCGAGCTGGGCGTGGCTACACGTATGACGCGAATGTATTTTTTTTTTTTTTTTTTTTTTTTTTAACTCTGGTTTTTTTCGTTCTTATCCTCGTACGGAGCCTCCTTTGTTCATTTTTTTTCCGC
Source organism: Chamaecyparis obtusa (assembly GCA_027943335.1). Lineage (NCBI taxonomy): Eukaryota > Viridiplantae > Streptophyta > Pinopsida > Cupressales > Cupressaceae > Chamaecyparis > Chamaecyparis obtusa. The sequence continues at coordinate 16,415 of BSBK01008599.1, forward strand.
GAGTTTCGACCCGCCCCGGAGCGAGCTCGGCGCCGATCCCGCCCCGCCGCTCCCCGGAGAGCTCGACCGGTTCGGTTCCGCTCGGATCGGACCCCGCCCGCGAGCGCCGCTCGGCTCGACGAGCTCGATGGGGATCCCGTCCGCGGGCGAGCTGGGCGTGGCTACACGTATGACCCGAAAGTAATTTTTTTTTTTTTTTTTTTTTTTTTTTTAATTTAACTCTGGTTTTTTCGTTCTTATCCTCGTACGGGGCCTCCTTTGTTCATTTTTTTTCCGCGAGTTTCGACCCCGCCCGGGAGCGAGCTCGGCGCCCGATCCCGCCCCGCCGCTCCCCGGAGAGCTCGACCGGTTCGGTTCCGCTCGGCTTGATCAGCTCTGGTCGCTAGATCACTTGACAAAATTAGGTCAACAGGCAGATCAACTCGGGTCACCAACTAGATCAACTCAGGTCGCAAACTAGATCATCTCGGGTGGCTAGATCAACTCTGCTCGCTAGTCGGTAACTCATACTGCCATAATAAATTAGGTCACTACAACGACTCTGGTCGCTCGGTCGACTAAGGTGACTCAGGTCACTGGGTGGACTTGGTCGACTCGGTCGACTCGATCGACTCGGGTCACCGAGTTGACTCAGGTAGCCAAATCGACTCAGGTCGAGTCAGTCACCTGACCGACCCGGTCGACTCGGGGTCGACGCAGTCAACTTGAGTCAACTCAGTTGACTTGGATCACCGGGTCGACTAGGGTGACTTAGGTCGACTCAGCTGACTCGGTTGACTCAGGTCGACTCAAGTCGACTTGGGTTGTCGGATCTACTCGGGCCTCTAGATTGCACGGGTCACTAGATCAACTCAAGTTGCTAGCGAGATCAGCTCAGGTCACCACACAGGTAACCAACTAGATCAACTCGGGTCACTAGATCAGCTTGGGTCACCAGCTAGATCAGCTCTAGTCGCTAGATCACCTGACAAAATCAGGTCACTAACTAGATCAGCCTGGGTCACCAACCATTTCATCTTAGGTCGCCAACTAGATCAGCTTAGGTCGCTAACTAGATCAACTCAGGTCGCCAGATCAGCTCTGGTTGCCAGCCAAAAACTTTGACTGCCATAATAAATTGGGTCACCACAGCGACTCGGGTCACCAGGTCGACTCGGTTGACTCGGGTCACCAGGTCGACTTGGTTGAATCAGGTCACTGGGTCGACTCGGTCGACTCGATGGACTTGGGTCACCAGGTCGACTTGGTTGACTCAGGTCACCGGGTCGACTCAGTCACCTGACTGACTCGGTCGACTCGGGATGACTCAGTTGACTCAGGTCATCGGATCGACTCGAGTCACCAAGTTGACTCGGGTCACCGGGTCGACTTGGGTTGTCAGATCGACTCGGGCCTCTGGATCAGTACGGGTCACTGGATCAACTCAAGTCGCTAGCGAGATCAACTCAGGTCACCACACGGGTCGCCAACTAGATCAACTCACATCGCCAGATCAGCTTGGGTCACCAACCAGATCAACTCTGGTCGCTAGATCACCTGACAAACTTAAGTCACCAGCCAGATTAGCTTAGGTCACCAGCCAGTAACTCTGACTACCATAATAAATTAGGTCACCACAGTGACTCAGGTAACTGGGTTGACTCAGTCGACTCAGGTCGACTCAGTTGACTCAGGTCACCGGGTCGACTCGATCGACTCAGTTGACTCGATTCACCGGGTTGACTTAGGTTACTGGGTTGACACGATCGACTCAGTTGACTCAGGTCATTGGGTGGACTCCGTTGACTTAATCGACTCAGTCACCGGGTTGACTCAGTCACCTGACTGACTCGGGTCGACTTGGTTGACTCGGGTCACAAGGTCGACTTGGTTGACTCGGGTCATCAGGTCGACTTGGTTGATTCGGGTCATCGGGTCGACTCGGTTGAGTCGGGTCACCAGGTCGACCTCAGGTCGACTTGGGTTACCAGATCGACTCAGGCCTCTGGATCAGGATGGGTTACTGGATCAACTCAAGTTGCTAGCAAGATCAACTTAGGTCACCACACGGGTCACCAACTAGATCAACTCTGGTCGCCAGATTAGCTTGGGTCACCAACCAGATCAACTCTGGTCTCCAGATCACCTAACAAAATTAGGTCACTAGCAACTTGGGTCACTGGGTCGACTCAATTGACTCAGGTCACCGGGTGAACTCGGTCGACTCAGTTGACTCGGGTCACCGGGTCGACTCGGTTGACTCGGGTCATTGGGTCGACTCGGTCGAGTCAGGTCACCAGGTCGACTCGATCGAGTCGGGTCATCGGGTCGACTCAGGTCGTCGGGTTGACTCAGGGTCAACTCGGTTGACTCAGGTCACCCGGGTCGACTCGGTTGACTTGGGTCACCGCATCGACTTGGTTGACTCAGGTCACTGCGTCGACTCGGTTGACTCGGGTCATCGGGTTGACTCGGTTGACTCGGGTCATCGGGTCGACTCGTTGACTCAGGTCACTGGGTTGACTCAATTGACTCAGGTCACTGGGTCGACTCGGTTGACTCGGGTCACCGAGTCAACTCGAATCGACTTGGGTTGCCGGATCGACTCAGGCCTCTAGATTGGGATGGGTCACTAGATCAACACAAGTCGCTAGTGAGATCAACTCAGGTCACCACACGGGTCACCAACTAGATCAACTCAGGTCACCAAATCAGATTGGGTCACTAGCCAGATCAGCTCTGGTCGCCAGATCACCTCACAAAATTAGGTCGACAGCCAAATCAGCTTAGGGTTGCCAACTAGATCAATTCAGGTCACCAGATCAGCTCTAGTCACCAGCCAGTAACTCTGACTGCCATAATAAATTAGGTCACCATAGTGACTCAGGTCGCTGGGTCGACTCGATCGACTCGGGTCACCAGGTCAACTCGGTTGACACGGGTCACTGGGTCGACTCGGTCGACTCTGTTGACTCGAGTCACCGGGTTGACTCGGTCGACTCAGGTCACTAGGTCGACTTAGGTCGACTCAGTCACCTGACTGACTCGGTCGACTTGGGTCGACTTGGTTGCCTCGAGTCATCGTGTTAACTCAGTTGACTCAGGTCATCGGGTCAACTCAGTTGACTCCGGTCATTGGGTCAACTCAGTTGACTCAAGTCATCAGGTCAACTTAGTTGACTCAGGTCACTGGGGTCGAGTCGGTCGACGCGGTTGACTCAGGTCACCAGGTCGACTTGGGTTGCCGGATCGACTCGGGCTCTAGATCAAGATGGATCATCGGGTCAACTCAAGTTACTAGCGAGATCAACTCAGGTCACCACATGGGTCGCCAACTAGATCAACTTGGGTCACCAGATTAGCTTGGGTCACCAGCTAGATCAGCTCTGGTCGCCATATCAGCTTATGTCACCAACTAGATCAACTCAGGTCGCCAGCCAATAACTTTGACTGCCATAATAAATTGGGTCACCATAGTGACTCGGGTCGCTAGGTCAACTTGGTTGACTCAGGTCATAGGGTCGACTCGGTTGACTCAGTTGACTCAGGTCATTGGGTCGACTCAGTTGACTCATGTCACTGGGTCGACTCGAGTCACCAGGTCGACTCGGTTGACTCAGGTCACTAGGTCGACTCGGGTCAACTCAGTCACCTTACTAACTTAGGTAGACTTGGTTGACTTGGGTCACCAGGTCAACTTAGGTCATCAGGTCAACACGGTTGACTCAGGTCACTAGGTCAACTCTGTCGACTCAGGTCACCAAGTCAGCTGGGTCGACTTAGTCAACTCTGGTCACCGGGTCGACTCAGTTGATTCGAGTCACCGGGTCACTGGGTCGACTCGGGTTGGCTCGGGTCATCGAGTTGACCAGGTTGACTCGGGTCACTGGGTCGACTCGGTGGACTCGAGTCGACTCGATTGACTCAGGTCGAGTTGGGTTGCCGGCTCGACTCGGGCCTCTGGATCGGGATGGGTTCACTGGATCAACTCAAGTCGCTAGCGAGATCAACTCAGGTCACCACACGGATCACCAACTAGATTTACTCAGGTCGCCATATCAGCTTGGGTCACCAACCAGATCAGCTCTTGTCACCAGATCACCTGACAAAATTAGTTCACCAACCAGATCAGGTTAGGTCACCAATTAGATCAACTCAGGTCGCTAGATTAGCTCTGGTCGCCAGTGAGTAACTCCGACTGCCATAATAAATTGGGTCACCACAAAAACCTCTGGTCGCTGGGTCGACTCAGTCAACTCAGTCAACTTGATCAACTCGGGTCACCGGGTCAACTCGGGTCATCGGGTCAACTCGGGTCACTGGGTCGACTCGGTCGACGTGGGTCACCGAGTCGACTTGGGTTGCCGAATCAACTTAGGCCTCGAGTCGACTTGGGTTGACACGGGTCGACCTAGTCGACTCAGGTCACTAGGTTGACTCAATTGATTCAGGTCACTAGGTCAACTCAGTCGACTCTGGTTTACTCGGGTCGACTCGGTCACCTGACCGACTCGGGACACCACGTCGACTCAGTCGACTCGGTTGACTCGGGTCATCGAGTCGACTCGGTTGACTCGGGTCATCGAGTCGACTCGGTTGACTCAGGTCACCCTCGGTCAACTCGATAGACTCGGGTCACCGAGTCGACTTGGGTTGCCGGATTGACTCAGGCCTCTGGATCAGGACGGGTCACTGGATCAACTCAAATCGCTAGCAAGATCAACTCAGGTCACCACACGGGTCGCCAACTAGATCAACTTGAGTCACCAGATCAACTTGGGTCACCAGCCAGATCAGCTCTGGTCTCCAGATGACCTGACAAAATTAGGTCACTAGCCAGATCAGCTTAGGTCACCCACTAGATCAATTCAGGTTGCCAGCTCAGCTCTGGTCGCCAGCTAGTAACTTTAACTGCCATAATAAATTAGGTCACCACAGCGACTTGGGTCACTGGGTCGACTCAGTTGACTCGGGTCATCGGGTCAACTCGGTCGACTCAGTTGACTTGGGTCACCAGGTCGACTCGGTTGACTCGAGTCATTGGGTCGACTCAGTTGACTCGGGTCACTGGGTCGACTCAATTGAGTCAGGTCACTGGGTCGACTCGGTCAACTTAGGTCATCGGGTCGACTCAGTCACCTAACCGACTCGGTCGACTCAGGTCGACTCGGATCACCGGGTTGAATCGATCGACTTGGTTGACTCGGGTCACCGCGTCAACTCAGTTGACTCGGGTCGACTCGGTTGACTCAGGTCACTGGGTTGACTCAGTTGACTCAGGTCACCGGGTCGACTCGATTGACTCAGGTCACCGGGTCGACTCGGGTCACCGGGTCAACTCGGTTGACTCGGATGATCGAGTCGACTCGGTCGACTCGGATCGACTTGGGTTGTTGGATCAACTCAAGCCTCTAGATCAGGATGGGTCACTAGATCAACACAAGTCGCTAGCGAGATCAACTCAGGTCACCACACAGGTCGCCAACTAGATCAACTCGAGTCGCCAGATCAGATTGGGTCACCAGCCAGATCAGCTCTGGTTGCTAGATCACCTCACAAAATTAGGTCGACAGCCAAATTAGCTCTGGTCACTAGATCACCTCACAAAATTAGGTCGACAACCAGATCAGCTTAGGTTGCCAACTAGATCAATTCAGGTCGCTAGATCAACTCTGGTCGCTAGCCAATAACTTTGACTGCCATAATAAATTGGGTCACCACAGCGACTCGGGTCGCTGGGTCGACTCGGTCGAGTCGGGTCACTGGGTCGACTTGGTTGACTTAGGTCACTAGGTCAACTCGGTCGACTCAGTTGACTCAGGTCACCGGGTTGACTCGGTTGACTCAAGTCACCGGGTCGACTTAGGTCGACTCGGTTGACTTGGGTCACCAGGTCGACTCAATTGACTCAGGTCATCGGGTCAACTCAGTTGACTCATGGTCATCGAGTCGACTCGATCGACTCGGGTCACTAGGTTGACTCGGGGTCACCAGGTCGACTCAATTGACTCAGGTCATCGGGTCAACTCAGTTGACTCAGGTCATCGAGTCGACTCGATCGACTCGGGTCACTAGGTTGACTCGGTCGACGCGGTTGACTCAAGTCACCGGGTTGACTTGGGTTGCCGGATCGACTTAGGCCTCTAAATCGGGATGAGTCACTTGGTCAACTCAAGTCGCTAGCGAGATCAACTCAGGTCACCACACGGGTCGCCAACTAGATCAACTCAGGTCACCACACGGGTCGCCAACTAGATCAACTCAGGTCGCCAGATCAGCTTGGGTCACCAGCTAGATCAGCTCTGGTCACCAGATCACCTAACAAAATTAGGTCACCAGCCAGATCAGCTTATGTCACCAACTAGATCAACTCGGGTCGCCAGCCAGTAACTTCGACTGCCATAATAAATTGGGTCACCACAGTGACTCAGGTCGCTGGGTCGACTCGGTTGACTCAGGTCACAGGGTCGACTCGGTTGACTCAAGTCATCGGGTCGACTCGGTTGACTCATGTCACTGGGTCAACTCAGGTCACCGGGTCGACTTAGTTGACTTAGGTCACCAGGTCGACTCAGTTGACTCAGGTCACCGAGTCGACTCGGGTCGACTCAGTCACCTTACTGACTTAGGTCAACTTGGTTGACTCAGGTCACCATGTCAACTCAGGTCATTGGGTTGACACGGTTGACTCGGGTCACTGGGTTAACTCTATCGACTCGGTTGACTCGGGTCACCGAGTCGACTCAGTCGACTCTGGTCACCGGGTCGACTTGGTTGATTCGGGTCACCGGGTCACTGGTCGACTCGGTTGGCTCGGGTCATCGGGTCGACTCGGGTCACTGGGTCGACTCGGTTGACTCAGGTCGACTGGGTCGACTTAGTCAACTCTAGTCACCGGGTCGACTCGGTTGATTCGGGTCACCGGGTCACTAGGTCGACTCGGTTGGCTCGGGTCATCGGGTCGACTCAGGTCACTGGGTCGACTCGGTTGACTCAGGTCGACTGGGTCGACTTAGTCGACTCTGGTCACCGGGTCGACTCGGTTGATTCAGGTCACCGGGTCACCGAGTCGACTCGGTTGGCTCAGGTCATCAGGTCGACTCGGTTGACTCGGGTTGCTAGCTCGACTTGGGTTGCTGGCTCGACTCGAGCCTCTAGATCGAGACGGGTCATTGGATCAACTCAAGTCGCTAGCGAGATCAACTCAGGTCACCACATGGGTCGGCAACTAGATTTACTCGAGTCACCATATCAGCTTGGGTCACCAACCAGATCAGCTCTTATCGCCAGATCACCTGACAAAATTAGTTCACCAGCCAGATCAGGTTAGGTCGCTAACTAGATCAACTCGGGGTGCTAGATCAGCTCTAGTCGCCAGTGAGTAACTCTGACTACCATAATAAATTAGGCCACCATAAAAACCCCGGTCGCTGGGTCGACTTGGTTGACTCAGGTCACCGGGTCGACTCAGTTGACTCGGGTCATTGGGTCGACTCGGTCAACTCGGGTCACCGGGTCGACTCGGGTCATCGGGTCACTGGGTCGACTCGGGTCACCGAGTCGACTTGGGTTGCTGGATTGACTCAAGCCTCGAGTCGACTTGGGTTGACACGGGTCGACCTAGTCAACTCAGGTCACCGGGTCGACTCAATTGATTCAGGTCACTAGGTTGACTCAGTCGACTCTGGTTGACTCGGGTCGACTTAGTCACCTGACCGACTCAGTTGACTCGGGTCACCACGTTGACTCGGTCGACTCGGTTGACTCAGGTCGACTCAGTTGACTCGGGTCATCGGGTCGACTCAGTTGACTCAGGTCACTCGGTCGATTCGGTTGACTCGGGTCACTTGGTCAACTCGGGTCGACTTAATCACCTGACTGACTTAGGTCGACTTAGTTGACTCGGGTCACCAGGTCGACTCAGTTGACTCAGGTCACTGGGTCAACTCTGTCGACTCAGGTCACCAGGTCGACTGGGTCAACTCAGTCGACTCAGGTCACCGGGTCGACTCAGTCACTTGACCGACTCGGTTGATTCGGGTCACTGGGTCGACTCGGTTGACTCAAGTCACTGGGTCGACTCGATTGACTCGGGTCGACTCGAGTGACTCGGGTCACCGGGTCAACTCGGGTTGACTCGGGCCTCTAGATCAGGAGGGGTCATTGGATCAACTCAAGTTTCTAGCGAGATCAACTCAAGTCACCACACGGGTCCCCAACTAGATTTACTCAGGTCACCATATCAGCTTGGGTCACCAGCCAAATCAACTCTTGTCGCCAAATCACCTGACAAAATTAGTTCGCCAGCTAGATCAGGTTAGGTCGCCAACTAGATCAACTCGGGTTGCTAGATCAGCTCTGGTCGCCAATGAGTAACTCCAACTGCCATAATAAATTAGGTCACCACAGAAACCCCAGTCGCTGGGTCGACTCGGGTCGACTCGATTGACTCGGGTCATTGGGTCGACTCGGTCAACTCGGGTCACCGGGTCGACTCGGTTGACTCAGGTCATCAGGTCGACTTGGGTCACTGGGTCGACTCGGGTCACCGAGTCGACTTGGGTTGCTGGATCGACTCAGGCCTCAAGTTGACTTGGGTTGACACGGGTCGACCTAGTCTACTAAGGTCTCCTGGTCGACTCGGGTCGACTCAATCGATTCAGGTCACTGGGTCGACTCAATCACCTGACTGACTCGGTCATCTCAGGTCACCATGTCGACTCGATTGACTCTTGTCATCGGGTTGACTCAGTTGACTCAGGTCACTGGGTCAACCGATTGACTCAGGTCACTGGGTCGACTCGGTCACCACACGGGTCACCAACTAGATCAAGTTAGGTAGCTAGCGAGATCAACTCAGGTCACCACACTGGTCCCCAACTAGATCAACTCGGATCGCCAGATCAGCTTGGGTCACCAGCCAGATCAGCTGTGGTCGCCAGATCAGCTTGGGTCACCACATTGACTCAGGTCGCCACATTACTTGGCCAACTCGGGTCACCAGCCAGATCAACTCAGGTGACTCGGTTGACTCAGGTTATCGGGTCGACTCGGGTCGACTTGGGTTGCCAGATCAACTCGGGCCTCGAGTCGACTTGGGTTGACTTGGGTCACCAGGTCGATGCGGGTTGTCAGGTCAACACGAGTCACCGGTTCGACATGGGTCGCCAGTTTGACACGGGTCACTGGGTCGACACGGGTCACTGGGTCGACGCGAGTCACTGGGTCGACGCGGGTCACTAGGTCGACGCAGGTCGCTGGGTTGACTCGGGTCGTCAAGTTGACTCGGGTCGCCGGGTCAACTCAGGTTATTGGATCGACTCGGGTCTCTAGATCAGGACAGGTCACTTGATCAACTCGGGTCACCACATGAGTCACCAATTAGATCAACTCAGGTCACCAGATCAGCTTGGGTCACTAGCCAAATCTGCTCTGGTCGCCAAATCACCTAACCGACTCGGGTCGCCAGCCAGATCAGCTTGGGTCACCACATCACCTGGCCAACTCGGTTCGCCAGATCAACTCAGGACACGACATCGACTCAGGTAGTTAGCTAGATCATCTCAGATCACCAGATCGCCCGATGAACTCAGGTCGGGTGGGGTCTCTAGATCGAGTCGAGTCACCAGATCAAGTCGGGTCCCGAGCCAGATCAACTCAGGTCACCACATCGACTCGGGTCACCAGCCAGATTAGGTCAGGTCACTAGATAGCCTGACCTACTTAGATCTCCAGTGAGTCTGTCCACTTTTTGAATGATTGACCCATACTCCTCTTCAAGTATTATCATAGTCAAGTCTCCGCTTCTAGCTCGACAATAAGAAGGGCGTGACTCCATGTATGGCCTGAGTGATTTTTTTTTAACTCTGGTTTTTTCATTCTTTTTGTCGTAGGGAGCCTCCTTTGTCTATTTTTTTTACAACTTTTGACCTCGCTCACGATCAAGCTAGGCCAACTCATTTAAACTTGGATCGCATAAATCTAATATGCACAATAGTAATGTTGATGAGTATGCAAACACATCAATGAAGTCATCTCAGTATGTCAAGTCCCCCAACTTAGATCACTCGAGTCGCATAAGTAACTCAGATAGCCATAATAAATTAGGTCACCATAGTGACTCGGGTCACTAGGTCGACTCAGGTCACGGGGTCGACTCGGGTCATCAAGTCAACTCAGGTTGCTGGGTTGACATAGCCGAATCGACTCAGGTCTTTGGATCGGGACGGGTCACTTGATCAACTCGTGTCGCTAGCCAAATCAACTTAGGTCATCACATGGGTCGCCAACTAGATCAACTCGGGTCGCTAGATCAGCTCTGGTCACCAGATCACCTGACCAACTTAGGTCGCCAACCAAATCAGCCTTGATCGCCACATTGACTCAGGTTGCCACATCACCTAGCCAACTTGGGTCGCCAGCCAGATCAACTCGAGTTGCCAGATCGACTCGGGACACCACATCGACTCAGGTAGTCAGCTAGATCATCTTGGATCCCTAGATCGCTCGATGAACTCAACTCAGGTGGGGTCTCTAGATCAAGTCGGGTCACCAGATCAAGTCGGGTCCTGAGCTAGATCAACTTAGGTCACCACATCGACTTAGGTCACCAGCCAGATCAGGTCCCTAGCCAGATCAACTCAGGTCACCACATCCAATATGCACAATAGTAATGCTGATGAGTATGCAAACTCATCAATGAAGTCATCTCAGTATGCCAAGTTGTCAAGTCCTCCAACTTAGATCAGTCGAGTCGCATAAGTAACTCCAACTACCATAATAAACTTAGATCACTCAGGTCGTTAGGTCGACTCGGGTTGCCGGCTTGACTCGGGTCTCTAGATCGCGATAGGTCGCTGGATCAACTCGGGTTGCTAGCTAGATTAACTCAAGTCACCACATCGACTTGGGTCATCACCTAGATCAGCTCAGGTTGCCACATCACCTAACCAACTCAGGTCAGGTCGGGTCACCAGATTAATTCGGGTCACCAGCCAGATCAACTTAGGTTGCCACATCAACTCGAGTATCCAGATAGATCAGCTCGGGTCACCAAATCACCTAACTAACTTAGGTCAGGTTGGGTTAGGTCTCCTGATCAGGTCGGGTCACCGGATCAACTCAGGTCGCTAATTAGATCAACTCGGGTCACTAACATGATCAACTCGGGTCAACACATCAGCTTATGTTGTTAACACATTCCAATATGCCAAGCTGTCTAGTTTGCTAGCTCGGATCACTCGAGTCGCATAAGTAACTCGTATTGCCAAAACAACTTGGGTCACCTAATTAACTCGAGTCATCAGATCGACTCGGGTCGCCAGATCGACTCGGGTCACCGGATCGACTCGAGTCCTCGAATCGACTCGGGTCACCGTATTGACGCAGGTCACCGGATCGACTCAGGTCTCCAGATCAGGATGGGTCGTCCGATCGACTCGGTTCATCGGATCGATTCGGGTATCCAGATAGATCAAATCAGGTCACCAAATCACCTGACTAACTTAGGTTAGGTCGGGTCTCTGGATCGAGTCGGGTCACCAGATCAAATTGGGTCTCCAGCCAGATCAACTCGGGTCAACACATCGACTCGAGTCACCAACCAGATCAACTTGGGTCGCCAGACCAACTCAGGTCAGGTCGGGTAAGGTCTCCAGATTGGGTCAAGTCGCGGGATCATTTCAGCTCGCCAGCCAGATCAACTCGAGTTGCTACATCGACTCGACTCGACTCGCCAACCAGATCAGCTCAGGTCATTAGATCACCTGACCAACTCGAGTCAGGTCGACGGATGAAGTCAGATCGCCAGATCAACTCAGGTCGCCAGCCAGATCAACTCAGATCATCACATCGACTTAGGTCGCCAGCCAAATCAGCTCGGGTCACCAAATCAACTCGGGTCACCAGCCAGATCAACTCGGGTTAACAAATTTGAGTTTTGACCCCACTCGCAAGCGAGCTAGGCTAACTCATTCAAACTTGGATCGCCTCAATCTAATATGCATAATAGTAATACTAACGAGTATGCAAACTCATCAATGAAGTCAACTAAGTATGCCAGCCTGATCAACTCAGGTCAACAAATTGACTCGGGTCACCAACCAGATCAACTCGGGTCACCAGATTGCCAGGCCAAGTTGGGTCGGGTCGGGTTGGGTCAGGTCTCTAGATCGGGTTGGGTCAGTTCTCTAGATCGGGTCGGGTTGCCAGATCAATTCTTGTCGCCAACCAGATCAACTCAGGTCGCCACATCGACTCGGGTCGTCAGCCAGATCAGCTCGGGTCACCACATCACCTAACCAACTCGGGTTAGGTCGGGTCACCCGATCAATTTGGGTCACTAAGTTGGGTGTGACTCCATGAATGGCACGAGTGGTTTTCTTTTTCAACTCTAGTTTTTTCATTCTTTTCATTGTACGAAGCCTCCTTTGTCTATTTTTTTAGGACTTTTGACCCCGCCCTGAGGATCGCCAACGAGCTCGACCGGATCCTGTCCGAGATCTTGCTCGTGAGCGAGCTCACCGGGATCCCGTCGCCAACGAGCTAGGCGTGACTCCATGGATGGCTCTAGTGATTTAAGTTTTTTATAACTTGAAAATTTTGTTCTTTTCCTTGTATAGAGCCTCCTTTATCCATTTTTTCCTACGAGTTTCGACCCCGCCAGCGACCTTGTTAAGTTCTCATCGCAGGTCTTGCCCTACTACCACGAAAGCCTCCCAGCGGTTATATGAAATGACCCCGGGTCATTTCAACACTGCGTCTAACAATAACTAGTCAGACTGCATCAAATGATGTCCACCTCGATCCATGCCAACTCATTCAAACTTGGATCACCTCAATCTAATATGCACAATAGTAATGCTGACAAGTATGCCAACTCATCAATGAAGTCGCCTTAGCATGCCAAGCTGTCAAGTCCCCCAACTTGAATTACTCCAGTCGCATAAGTAATTCGGATCATTGGATCGACTCGCATCGCCGAGTCAACTCGGGTTTCTGGATCGACTCGAGTCCCCAAAACAACTTGGGTTGCCAGTCGGATCAACTCGGGTCACCATCCAGATCAACTCAGGTCGCAAGATCACCTGACTAACTTAGATTGACGAAGTTGCCTAGCCAACTTGGATCGCTAGACTTGCCAGATCGACTCGAATCACTGGAGTCGTCAGATCGACTCAGATCTCTATTTCAAGTCGGCCCTATTGCCACGAAGGCATCCCAATGATAACCAGTCAGATCGCAAGTTAAATCACATCAAATGATGTTCACCTCGATCTGTGCTAACTCATTCAATCTTGGATCACCTCGATCCAATATGCCAAGCTGTCAAGTCCACCAGCTCAGATCACTCGAGTTGCATAAGTAACTCAGATCGCCAGAACAACTCGGGTCACCAGATCGACACAGGTCGTCAAATCCACTCGGGTTGCCGAATCAACTCGAGTCGTCGGATCGACTCGGGTCTCCAGATTAGGACGGGTTGTCAGATCGACTCGGGCCGCCAGCCAAATCTACTCGGGTCCCTACATCGACTCAGGTATCCATATAGATCATATTGGGTCGCCAAATCACCTGACTAACTAAAGTTAGGTCAAGTTTGGTCGGGTCAGGTCTCCGGATTGGGTCGGGTCACCGGATCAACTTGGGTCAACATATCGACTCGAGTCGCCAACCAGAACAACTCGGGTCACCAGATTGCCAGACCAACTCGGGTTGGGTCGGGTCAGGTCTTCAGATCGGGTCAGGTCACGGGATCATTTTGGGTCGCCAGCCAGATCAACTCGGGTCGCCACATCAACTCGACTCACCAACCAGGTCAGGTCGGGTCACCAGATCACCTGACCAACTCGGTCAGGTCGACGGATGAAGTCGGATCGCTGGATCAACTCAGGTCGCTAGCCAGATCAACTTGGGTCACCACACCAACTCAGGCCGCCAGCCAAATCAGCTCAGGTCGCGAGATCAACTCAGGTCAACAAATGTGACTTTTGACCCCACTCACAAGTGAGCTAGGCTAACTCATTCCAAGTCTCTCATGGAAAAGTCCATGACTTCCCATTCCTATACCTATGCTGACGAGTATGCCAACTCATCAATGAATTCGGCTCAGCATGCCAAGTTGTCAAGTCCCCCAACTTGAATTACTCCAGTCACATAAGTAATTTAGATCACCAGAACAACTCGGGTCACCGGATCGACTCAATTCGCCGGATTGACTTGGATCACCGGATCACTAGAGTCGGCAAAGTAACCCAGATCTCTAGGGTCATAACGGGATAGGTATTGTTTACGGATGTAACGACCTCTGAGATGAGCCCAACTCGTCAATCGGAGCCAGCTCGCCAATCTGATTGAGCTAGCCGATCTGAGCCAACTCACCGATTTGAGCTAGCAAGACACCTCTCAAGAATTGAGTTTGAGAACTTCTCCACTAATGAGTTGTCCTCAAGATGTGAACTTGCATCCAGATTAGGACTTGTGGCTTGCACGAGCCAATGTCATGAAGACCTCCTACGTACATGCAACCAATGCATCTCATAGTCCAACATAGTTCTGAACTAGCTCATTACGCCACCATCTCGCACATGTTCCAAGTCTCCCATGGAAAAGTCCCCAACTTCCCATTCCAATACCTAGTTGATTTCACCTCGGATCGAGTCCCCAACAAGATCCAATGCCACTCTGCACAAAGCAGTCCATGCTACTTCATGCAGCTCGAATGACACCTCGACTTGACTCTAAACCTTACCCAGGCCAAAACTATTAACAACTTGTCGCACAACCCCATGAATGCTCCTCGAATCAAGTCCCTGACATGACCCTACTCCTGAGTGCACCAAACAACTCCTTTGTTACACCTCGGATCGAGTCCCTTACATGTCAGTTCAAGTCAGTCGACGTGTTAGCTCTATTTCTAGTATGAGGTGATCTTGTCACATCAACACTACACCCATCCATTGTAAGTTAGCCATACCACCACAAAGTCATCCAACAGTCATTATGAAATGACCCCTATCACATCAAGCTGTGTTGGTTTGTTTCAAGTCGGCCCTATTGCCACGAAGGCATCCCAATGGTAACTAGTCAAATCGCATCAAATGATGTTCACCTCGATCTATGCCAATGCTGCCTATGATTGATTTGCTAGCTCTCTACGGATATTTTTGGATATGCCATTTGATACCTGAATGCTATGCATGGGTTCGTGCATAGACGATTCGAGCTGAGCTTAAGGATGTTGAGTTCTCAAGTGAATATGAATAGGCGAGTTGTTCTATGGAGTAGAACTCAGGAATGCATGATGGATTGAGCTCATCTCGCGGATCCGAGCCAGCTCGTTGATCCGATCCAGCGAGCCAGCTCGACGATCCGAGCCAGCTCGTCAAGTAGAGCCTTTTACGAGATTTAAATTTTTTTGCGACCTATCGACGTCGGCAAAGCATTTGTATGGGGGAGAAAGACTCGGACTAATAACTTATCCTCGTAGGGGAGGTGTTGTTGGTGGATGTGAGGATTTTTGAGATGAGACCCAAGCTGGAACAAATTCTAGTGCGCATTGTGATTAGAGCTAAGCTAAAGGATATTGAGTTCTCAAAGGAATACAAATAGGCAAGTTGTTTTATGGAGTAGAACACGGGAATGCATGATGGATCCGATCCGATTTGAGCCGAGCCGGCTCGGCGATCCGAGCCAGCCAGCTTGGAAAACCGAGCCGGCTCGCTCGGCAAACCGTGCCAGCTCGCCGATTCGAGTCAGCTCGCTCGGTGATCCGAGCCAGCTCGCTTGGCGATCCCGAGCCTTTTACGAGATTTTAAGTTTTTGTGACTTATCGGCGTCGGCAAGCATTTCTACGTGGGAGCAAGACTCGGACTAATAACTTATATAGGGGAGGTGTTGTTGGTGATGTAAGGATCTTTGAGATGAGACTCGAGATGGAATGGATTCTAGTGCCCATTGTGATTCGAGCTGAGCTAAAGGATGTTGAGTTCTCAAGTGAATACAAATAGGTGAGTTGTTCTATGGAGTAGAACACGGGAATGCATGATGGATTGAGCTCAGCTCGTCGATCCGAGCCAGCTCACGGATTCGAGCTAGCTTGTCGAGCTGAGTCTTTTACGAGATTTAAAGTTTTCGTGACCTATCCGTGTCGGCGAGCATTTCTACGGGGGAGCAAGACTTGGACTAATAACTTATATAGGGGAGGTGGTGTTGGTGGATGGAAGGATCTTTGAGATGAGACCCGAGCTGGAACGGATTCTAGTGCGCGTTGTGATTCGAGTTGAGCTAAAGGATGTTGAATTCTCAAGTGATTACAAATATGGCGAGTTATTCCATGGAGTAGAACACGGGAATGCATGATGGATTGAGCTCAACTCGGCGATCCGAGCCAGCTCGCGCGATCCGAGCCAGCTCGGCGATCCGAGCCAGCTCGGCGATCGAGCCAGCTCGGCGATCCGAGCCAGCCGTCGAGCTGAGTCTTTTACAAGATTTAAATTTTTTGTGACCTTTCGGCGTTGGCGAGCATTTCTACGGGGAGTAAGACTCGGACTAATAACTTATATAGGGGAGGTGTTGTTGGTGAATGTAAGGATCACTGAGATGAGACCCGAGCTGGAACGGATTCTAGTGCGCGTTATGATTCGAGCTGAGCTAAAGGATGTTCAGTTCTCAAGTGAATACAAAGAGGTGACTCATTCTATGGAGTAGAACATGGGAATGCATGATGGAATGAGCTCAGATCGCCGATCCGAGCTAGCTCGTCGATCCGAGCCACGGGTATGTACGATCCGAGCCAGCCCCGTCGAGCTGAGTCATTTATGAGATTTAAATTTTTTGTGACCTTTCGGCCGTTGGCGAGCATTTCTACGGGGGAGCAAGACTCGGACTAATAACTTATATAGGGGAGGTGTTGTTGGTGAATGTAAGAATCATTGAGATGAGATCCGAGCTGAACGGATTCTAGTACGCGTTGTGATTCGAGCTGAGCTAAAGGATGTTCAGTTCTCAAGTGAATACAAAGAGGTGAGTCATTCTATGGAGTAGAACATGGGAATGCATGATGGAATGATCTCAGATCGTCGATCCGAGCTATCTCGTCGATCCGAGCCAGCTCGCTGATCCGAGCCATGGGTATGTAGGTAGTTTTCATGAGATCGGGCTCGCCGGCCCCACAAGTCAAACATCGATTCTCTTATTAAGGGTGAGCCCTTGTCTAGCGTTTGGGTCGCTCGGTACAAGCTGTTCGATTTGTAATGTGTGCAAAGCTTTTGGGTTGATATTTGGAAGATTTTAAATTTTTTGTGAGACTATTCTCCTCGTTTCACTTGATATTTTTGAAGATTTGAATTATTTGTGAGCTATTCTCCCCGTTTCCCCTTGATTTTTTTGGAAGAATTGGAATTTTGAGAGTTGTTCTCTTCGCCTCAAATTTCTACGGAAGAGCAAGACTTGGACTAATAACTTAATATAGGGGAGGTGTTGTTGGTGAATGAAAGGATCTTTGAGATGAGACCCGAGCTGGAACGGATTCTAGTGCGCGTTGTGATTCAAGCTGAGCTAAAGGATGTTCAGTTCTCAAGTGAATACAAAGAGGTGAGTCGTTTTATGGAGTAGAACACGGGAATGCATGATGGAATGAGCTCAGATCGACGATCCGAGTCAGCTCGCTGATCTGAGCCACGGGTATGTAGGCAGTTTTCATGAGATCGGCTCGCCCCGGCCCACAAGTCAAACACTGATTCTCTTATTAAGGGTGAGCCCTTGTCTAGCGTTTGGGTCGCTCGTACAAGCTGTTTGATTTGTAATGTGTTGCGAAGCTTTTGGGTTTGATATTTGGAAGATTTGAATTTTTTGTGAGCTATTCTCCTCGTTTCACTTGATTTTTTTGAAGATTTTGAATTATTTGTGAGCTATTCTCCCCATTTCCCTTGATTTTTTGGAAGATTTGGATTTGTTGCGAGTTGTTCTCTTCGCCTCAAATTTCTACGGAAGAGCAGACTTGGACTAATATCTTATATAGGGGAGGTGTTGTTGGTGAATGCAAGGATCTTGAGATGAGACCCCGAGCTGGAACGGATTCTAGTGCACGTTGTGATTCGAGCTGAACTAAAGGATGTTTAGTTCTCAAGTGAATACAAAGAGGTGAGTCATTTATGGAGTAGAAGACGGGAATGCATGATGGAATGAGCTCAGATCGCCGATCCGAGCTAGCTTGTCGATCCGAGCCACGGGGTATGTAGTCAGTTTTCATGAGATCGGATCGTCCGGGCCACAAGCTAGCTATTTTTGTGAGCTATTCTCTTTGTTTCCTTTGATTTTTTTGGAAGACTTGCATTTTTTTGTGAGCTATTTCTCTTCGTTTCAATTGAATTTTTGGAAGTTATGCATTTTTTGTGATGTAGTCTCTTCGTTTCACTTGCATTTTTGGGAGATTTGATTTTTTTTTGTGAGCTATTCTCTTCTTTTCCCTTGAATTTTTTTTGCAAGACTTGCATTTTTGTGAGCTATTCTCTTCGTTTCAATTGAATTTTTAGAAGTTTTGAATTTTTGTGATCTATTCTTCTTTGTTTCAACTTGTATTTTTGAGAGATTTGAAATTTTTGTGAGATATTCTCTTCGGCTCAAATTTCTAACGGAAGTGCAATACTTGGACTAATAACTTATATAGGGGAGGTGTTGTCCGCGGAAGCTCCCCCATGCCCCTCTAATAGAATCAGTGCTAGTGATCCCGTTTTGAAATCCGACGGACGGATGGATGAGCAGGTCGGATTTCAAAACGGGATCAGCAGCACTGATTCCATTTAGAGGGGCATGAAGCCACCTGATTGCTATGCGGGGGGCTGCTCAAAGTCCCGTCTTTCGAGTCGCTCGACGGCGCAAGTCGGAAAGGGTTCGACAGCGGTTGTCGTTCCAATGCGTCGTCGCAGTGACATGGAAGGCGATCTTCGGGTTAGCCCTTGTCTAGCTTTTGGGTCGCTTGGTACAAGCGATCTGCTATGTACTTTCCGCGAACCCCTATCCGGGTACTCGTTAGCTATGCATTGGCTCTTGCATGTGTGGAACGGAGAGATGCGGCCTTCACAGGGAGTCGGCCTGAAATAGTTCTGTGCGTGCGAATGGAGCCGCGTATAGCTTTTTGTGTCGTTTGGATAGGGGTGCCCCTCCAAGCGAATCAGTGCTGGTGCTCGGACGGATTTGCGGCTCAGATTTAAAATGTGAGGAGCATGCCTGATTTATTTGAGGGCATGAGCCACCTGATTGCTATGCGGGGGCTCCCCTGGGTCGTCTCTTTTGGGTCACTCGATGGCGCAAGTCGGAGAAGGGTTCGACAACGGTAGTCGTTCCAGCGCGTCGTCATTAGTGATACTGAAGTCGATCTGTGTGCAGCCCCCGTCTAGCACTTGGGTCTGCATGCCGCAAGAAGATTTGAATTTTTTGTGAGTTAAAGTCTTTTTCTTTTTTTCGTTTCACTGGAGTTTTTGCGAGATTTGAAGTTTTTGTGAGCTATTCTCTTCGTTTCACTTAAATTTTTTGTGAGCTATTCTCTTCGTTTCACTTGAATTTTTGAAGTTTTGAGTTTTTTGTGAGCTATCCTCTTCGTTTCACTTGAATTTTGCAGGATTTGAATTTTTTGTGAGCTATTCTTCTTTGTTTCACTTGGTTTTTTGGAAGATTTGAATTTTTTGTGAGCTATTTTCTTTGTTTCCCTTGTTTTTTTTGGAAGACTTGCATTTTTTGTGAGCTATTCTCTTCTTTTCCCTTGATTTTTTTTTTGCAAGACTTGGATTTTTTGTGAGCTATTCTCTTCATTTCAATGAATTTTTGGAAGTTTTGAATTTTTTGTGATCTATTCTCTTTGTTTCACTTGTATTTTTGAGAGATTTGAAATTTTTGTGAGATATTCTCTTCGGCTCAAATTTCTACGAAAGTGCAATACTTGGACTAATAACTTATATAGGGGAGGTGTTGTCCGCGGAAGCTCCCCCATGCCCCTCTAATAGAATCAGTGCTGGTGATCCCGTTTTGAAATCCGACAGACGGACGGATGATTAGGTCAGATTTCAAAATGGGATCAGCAGCACTGATTCCATTACAGGGGCATGAAGCCACCTGATTGCTATGCGTGGGCTGCTCAAAGTCCCCGTCTTTCGGGTCGCTCGATTGCGCAAGTCGAAAGGGTTCGACAGCGGTTGTCGTTCCAATGCGTCGTCGTTGTGACATGTAAGGCGATCTTAGGGTCAGCCCCCGTCTAGCTTTTGGGTTGCTTTGGTACAAGCGATCTGCTATGTACTTTCCGCGAAACCCTATCCGGGTACTCGTTAGCTATGCGTTGTCTCTTGCATGTGTGCAACGAAGAGATGCGGCCTTCACAGGGAGTCGGCCTGAAAACAGTTCTGTGCGTGCGAATGGAGCCGCGTATAGCTTTTGGGTCGTTTGGATAGGGTGCCCCTCCAAGTGAATCAGTGCTGGTGCTCGGATGGATTTGCGGCTCGGATTTAAAATGTGAGTAGCATGCCTGATTTTATTGGAGGGGCATGAAGCCACCTGATTGCTATGCGGGGCTCCCCTGGGTCGTCTCTTCTGGGTCACTCGATGGCGCAAGTCGGAGAAGGGTTCAACAACGGTAGTTGTTCCAGCGCGTCGTCATTAGTGATACTGAAGTCGATCTGTGGGCGAGCCCCGGTCTAGCATTTGGGTCTGCATGCGGCAAGAAGATTTGAATTTTTTGTGAGTTAAGTCTTTTTCGGTTTCACTGGAGTTTTTGCGAGATTTGAAGTTTTTTGTGAGCTATTCTCTTCGTTTCACTTGAATTTTTGGAAGTTTTGAATTTTTTGTGAGCTATTCTCTTCGTTTCACTTGAATTTTTTGAAGTTTTGAATTTTTTGTGAGCTATTCCTCTTCCTTTCACTTGAATTTTTGCAGGATTTGAATTTTTTGTGAGCTATTCTTCTTTGTTTTCACTTGGTTTTTTCGAAGATTTGAATTTTTTGTGAGCTATTCTCTTTGTTTCCCTTGATTTTTTTTTGGAAGACTTGCATTTTTTGTGAGCTATTCTCTTCGTTTCAATTGAATTTTTGGAAGTTAATGCATTTTTTGGTGATGTAGTCTCTTCGTTTCACTTGCATTTTTGGGAAATTTGATTTTTTTGTGAGCTATTCTCTTCTTTTTCCTTGATTTTTTTTGCAAGACTTGGATTTTTTGTGAGCTATTCTCTTCATTTCAATTGAATTTTTGGAAGTTTTGAATTTTTTTGTGATCTATTGTTCTTTGTTTCACTTGTATTTTTGAGAGATTTGAAATTTTTGTGAGATATTCTCTTCGGCTCAAATTTCTACGGAAGTGCAATACTTGGACTAATAACTTATATAGGGGAGGTGTTGTCCGCGGAAGCTCCCCCATGCCCCTCTAATAGAATCAGTGCTGGTGATCCCGTTTTGAAATCCGACAGACGGACGGATGATTAGGTCGGATTTCAAAACGGGATCAGCAGCACTGATTCCATTAGAGGGGCATGAAGCCACCTGATTGCTATGCGGGGGCTGCTCAAAGTCCCGTCTTTCGGGTCGCTCGATGACGCAAAGTCGGGAAGGGTTCGACAGCGGTTGTCGTTCCAATGCGTCGTCGCTGTGACATGGAAGGCGATCTTCGGGGTCAGCCCCCGTCTAGCTTTTGGGTTGCTTTGGTACAAGCGATCTGCTTGTACTTTCCGCGAAACCCTATCCGGGTATTCGTTAGCTATGCGTTGTTTCTTGCATGGGTGGAAACGGAGAGATGGCGGCCTTCACAGGGAGTCGGCTTGAAACAGTTCTGTGCGTGCGAAAGGAGCCGCGTATAGCTTTTGGGGTCGTTTGGATAGGGGTGCCCCTCCAAGTGAATCAGTGCTGGTGCTCGGACGGATTTGCGGCTCGGATTTAAAATGTGAGTAGCATGCCTGATTTTATTGGAGGGGCATGAAGCCACCCGATTGCTATGCGGGGGCTCCCCTGGGTCGCCTCTTTTGGGTCACTCGATGGCGCAAGTCGGAGAAGGGTTCGACAACGGTAGTCGTTCCAGCGCGTCATCATAGTGATACTGAAGTCGATTTGTGGGCGAGCCCCCGTCTAGCTCTTGGGTCTGCATGCCGCAAGGAGATTTGAATTTTTCGTGAGTTTAAGTCTTCGTTTTTCCTTGATTTTTTTTTGGAAGACTTGAATTTTTGGAAGTTCTGAATTTTTTTGTGAGCTATTATCTTTCGTTTCACTTGAATTTTTGCAAGATTTGAAATTTTTGTGAGCTATTCTCTTTGTTTCACTTGGTTTTTTTTGGAAGATTTGAATTTTTGTGAGCTATTCTCTTTGTTTCCCTTTGTTTTTTTTTTTTTTGTTTTTTTTTGGGAAGACTTGCGTTTTTTGTGAGCTATTCTCTTCGTTTCAATTGAATTTTTGGAAGTTATGCATTTTTTGTGATGTAGTCTCTTCGTTTCACTTGGTTTTTTGGAAGATTTGAATTTTTTGTGAGCTATTCTCTTTATTTCCCTTTGATTTTTTTGGAAGACTTGCATTTTTTGTGAGCTATTCTCTTCGTTTCAATTGAATTTTTGGAAGTTATGCATGATGCATTTTTTGGGGAGATTTGATTTTTTTTGTGAGCTATTCTCTTCTTTTCCTTTGAATTTTTTTTGCAAGACTTGCATTTTTTGTGAGCTATTCTCTTCGTTTCAATTGAATTTTTGGAAGTTTTGAATTTTTTGTGTATCTATTCTTCTTTGTTTCACTTATATTTTTGAGAGATTTGAAATTTTTGTGAGATATTCTCTTCGGCTCAAATTTCTACGGAAGTGCAATACTTGGACTAATAACTTATATAGGGGGAGGTGTTGTTCGCGGAAGCTCCCCCATGCCCCTCTAATGGAATCAGTGCTGGTGATCCCGTTTTGAAATCCGACAGACGGATGGATGATTAGGTCGGATTTCAAAACGGGGATCAGCAGCACTGATTCCATTATAGGGGCATGAAGCCACCTGATTGCTATGCGTGGGCTGCTCAAAGTCTCATCTTTCAGGTCGCTCGACGGCGCAAGTCGGAAATGGTTCGGCAGCGGTTGTCGTTCCAATGCGTCGTCGCAGCGACATGGAAGGCGATCTTCGGGTCAGCCCCTGTCTAGCCTCTGGGTTGCTTTGGTACAAGCGATCTGCTATGTACTTTCCGCGAACACCTATCCCGGTACTCGTTAGCTATGTGTTGGCTCTAGCACGCATGGAACGCAGAGATGCGGCCTTCACAGGGAGTTGGCCTGAAACAGTTCCGTGCCTTGCGAATGGAGCCGGCGTATAGCTTTTCGGTCGTTTGGATAGGTGCCCCTCCAAGTGAATGAGTGTTGGTGCTCGGACGGATTTGCCGCTCGGATTTAAAAATGTGAGCAGCAGCACAGATTCTATTGGAGGGGCATGAAGGCCACCCATTTTTATGCGTGGGCTCCCCTTGGGTCGTGTCTTTTGGGTCACTCGATGGCGGAAGTCAGAGAAGGGTTCGACAGCGGTAGTCGTTCCAGCGCGTCGTCATAGTGATACTGACGTCGATCTGTGGGCGAGCCCCCGTCTAGCTCTGGGTCTGCATGTCGCAAGAAGATTTGAATTTTTTGAGTTAAGTCTCTTCGTTTCACTTGAATTTTTGCGAGATTTGAATTTTGTTTGTTGCGAGGTAGTAAAATTCTCTTCGTTTTGACTTGAAGTTTTGGATTTTTTGTGAGCTATTCTCTTCGTTTTTCCTTGGTTTTTGTTTTGGAAGACTTGAATTTTTTGTGGCTATTATTTTATTCTTTTCACTTGAATTTTGGAAGTTTTGAATGTTTTTGTGAGCTATTCTCTTCGTTTTCACTTGAATGTTTGCAAGATTTGAATTTTTTGTGAGCTATTCTTTTGTTTCACTTGGTTTTTTGGAAGATTTGAATTTTTTGTGAGCTATTCTGTTTTGTTTCCCTTGATTTTTTTGTAAGACTTGCATTTTTTGTGAGCTATTCTCTTCGTTTCAATTGAATATTTGGAAGTTGTGCATTTTTTGTGATTGTAGTCTCTTCGTTTCACTGCATTTTTGGGAGATTTGATTTTATTTGTGAGCTATTCTCTTTTTTTCCCTTGATTTTTTTGTGAGCTATTCTCTTCGTTTCAATTGAATTTTTGGAATTTCTGAATTTTTTGTGATCTATTCTTTTTGTTTCACTCGTATTTTTGAAAGATTTGAAATTTTTGTGAGATATTCTCGTTTTCACTCGTATTTTTGAAAGATTTGAAATTTTTGTGAGATATTCTCGTCGGCTCAAATTTCTACGGAAGTGCAAGACTTGGACTAATAACTTATATAGGGGAGGTGTTGTCCGCGGAATCTCCCCCATGCCCCTCTAATAGAATCAGTGCTGGTGATCCCGTTTTGAAATCCGACAGACGGACGGATGATTAGGTCAGATTTCAAAACGCGATCAGCAGCACTGATTCCATTAGAGGGGCATGAAGCCACCTGATTGCTATGCGGGGGCTGCTCAAAGTCCCGTCTTTCGAAGGTCGCTCGACGGTGCAAGTCGGAAGGGTTCGGCAGCGGTTGTCGTTCCAATGCGTCGTCGCAGTGACATGGAAGGCGATCTTCGGGTCAGCCCCCGTCTAGCTTTTGGGTTGCTTTGGTACAAGCGATCTGCTATGTACTTTCCGCGAACCCCTATCCGGGTACTCGTTAGCTATGCGTTGGCTCTTGCATGCGTGGAACGAAGAGATGCGGCCTTCACAGGGAGTTGGCCGGAAATAGTTCTGCTCTTGTGAATGGAGCCGCGTATATAGCTTTTGAGTCGTTTGGGTAGGTGCGCCCCTCCAAGAGAATCAGTGCTGGTGCTCGGACGGATTGGTAGCTCGGATTTAAAATATGAACACTAGCACTGATTCTATTGGAGGGGCGCATTAGGCCACCCGCTTGCTATGCGGGGGCTGTCCAGGGTCGTAACTTTTGGGTCAGTCGACGGTGCACTTCGGAAGGGTTCGACAGCGGTTGTCGTTCCAACACATCGTCGCATTGACAAGAAAGGCGATCTTCGGGTCAGCCCCCGTCTAGCTCCCGGGTCACTTGGTACAAGCTACTTGCTATGTCGCTTCGACTTCCGATACTTGAGTGCGCAATGGCTCAAGATGCTTTGCATTGGAATCAGTTAGTTATCATATGTGTCGGCGGATTGGATCTCAAGTCAATCTAGGCGGGGTGCGACATTAGTTGCTAAGTCTCGATCGAAAACGATTTGGATTTCATCTAGATGCATTGTTATCTGACTTGAGGAACTATGCGAGCGAGTTGGGTTACCTCCTCGTGGATATGTTGGATACGCGTTATGACGGATAAGATGATGGATTGCGGTAAGAATGACGAATTTTTGGAAGATGAATTATTTTGGTGAGCCATGTTCTTTGTTTTACTTGAATTTCTGGAAGATTTGAATTTTGTTTTCTAGCTATTCTTTTCGTTTTCCTAGATTTTTTCGAAAGACTTGAATTTTTTGTGATCTATTCTGTTCGTTTCACTTGAATTTTTGGAAGATTTGATTTTTTGTGAGCTTTTTGTCATCGTTTCACTTGAATTTTTGGAAGATTTGAATTTTTTGGGAGCCAGTTTCTTCGGCTTAAATTTCCACTCAAGAGCAAGACTCGGACTAATAACTTATATAGGGGAGGAGTTGTGTGTTGTTCGCGGAAGCTCCCCCATACCCCTCTTATAGAATCATTGCCGGTGATCGGACGGATGTGTAGGTCGGATTTCAAAATGGGATCACCAGCACTGATTCTATTAGAGGGGCATGAAGCCACTTGATTGCTATGCGGGGGCTGCCCAAAGTCCTGTCTTTCGGGTCGCTCGACGGTGCAAGTCGGAAAGGGTTCGGCAGCGGTTGTCGTTCCAATGCGTCGTCGCAGTGATATGGAAGGCAATCTACGGGTCAGCCCCTGTCTAGCTTTCGGGTCACTTTGGTACAAGTGATTTGCTATGTACTTTCCGCGAACCCTATCCACGTACTCGTTAGCTACGCGTTGGCTCTTACACGAGCGGAACGGAGAGATGCGGCCTTCACAGGGAGTTGGCCGGAGATAGTTCTGTTTTTGTGAATGGAGCCGCGTATAGCTTTTGAGTCGTTTGGGTAGGTGCCCCCCCTCCAAGAGAATCAGTGCTGGGTATCTCGGATTTAAAATCTGAGCACTAGCGCTGATTCTATTGGAGGGGCGCATTAGGCCACCCGCTTTCTATGCGGGGCCTGTCCAGGATCGTGTCTTTTGTGTCAGTCGACGTTGCAAGTAGGAAAGGGTTCGACAGCGGTTGTCGTTCCAACGCATCGTCGCATTGACAAGAAACGCAATTTTTGGGTCAGCCCCCGTCTAGCTCCCGGGTCGCTTGGCACAAGCGATTTGCTCTGTCGCATGCTGCATTAAGATTTGAATTTTTTGTTTGCTATTCTCATTTTTGTTTCATTGGAAGATTCGAATTTTTTGCGATCTCCTCTTTTGTTTCCTTTGATTTTTTTTTGGAAGATTTTAATTTTTTGTGAGCCTACTCTCTTCGATTCACTTGAGTTTTTGGAAGAAATGGATTTTTTTGGTGAGCTATGTTCTTTCTTTTACTTGAAGTTTTGGAAAATTTGAATGTTTTGCTAGTTGTTCTTTTCGTTTCCCTTCGATTTTTTCGGAAGACCTGAATTTTTTGTGAGCTATTCTGTTCGTTTCACTTGAATTTTTTGAAGATTTGATTTTTTTGTGAGCTTTTTCCTCATCGTTTCACTTGAATTTTTGGAAGATTTGAATTGTTTGGGAGCCATTCTCAACGTCTCAAATTTCTACGGAAGAGAAAGACCCGGACTAATAACTTATATAGGGGAGTAGTAGTTCGCGGAAGCTCCCCCATGCCCCTCTAATAGAATCAGAGCTTGTGCGCGGACGGATGAGTAAGTCGGATTTAAAATCGGATCACTAGCACTGATTCTATTAGAGGGGCATGAAGCCACCTGATTGCTATGCGGGGGCTGCCCAAAGTCCTGTCTTTCGGGTCACTCAACGGTGCAAGTCGGAAAGTGTTCGGCAGCGGTTGTCGTTCGAATGTGTCGTCGCAGTGACATGGAAGGCAATCTTCGGGTCAGCCCCCGTCTAGCTTTCGGTTCGCTTTGGTACAAGCGATTTGCTATGTACTTTCCGCGAATCCTATCCGGGTACTCGTTAGCTATGCGTTGGTTCTTGCATGCGTGGAACGGAGAGATGCGGCCTTCACAGGGAGTTGGCCGGAGATAGTTCCGTTCTTGTGAATGGACCGGCGTATAGCTTCTGAGTCGTTTGGGTAGGTGCGGCCCTCCAAGAGAATCAGTGCTGGTGCTTGGACGGATTGGTAGCTCAGATATAAGGGGCGCATTAGGGCACCCGTTTGCTATGCGGGGGCTGCCCATGCCCATGGTAGTGTCTTTTGTGTCACTCGACGGTGCAAGTTGGAAAGGGTTCGACAGCGGTTGTCGTTCAAATGTTTCGTTGTAGTGACATGGAAGACAATTACTCGGGTCAGCCCCCGTCTAGCTCTTGGGTCACTTTGCTGCAAGTGATTAATTCGGTTTTGGATGGATAAAATCCCTTTGTGAAAGGTGGCATGGCGTTTGTTGGAGAAAATTGATTAAGTCGGAGCATTGGCCTCGGGCCATTGTGAGGACTGTCGATTTCTTCAGGTACAACACTTGTTTGCCTAGTAACAGAGTTGACATGTAATTCGGCATTGCTCTCGATTGTTCTCGGAGTTGTACCTCCGGAACTTTTGGATCTTGCCCCTTCACTCCATTTCATCCTCTTTGCTTGGATGAACGTGTGCACTTGTACCCCTTTCCGAGATGGTAGGCGCGATAATAAATTGCGGAGTGAGCATTTCTTGTAGTTCTGCCCAGCCCTTGTGCAGTTGGAAGTTCTCATCTTCATATTTAGTTGAATTTTGCCACGCACGAGTGTCGTAGAGAATTGCGACAGTGTGTATGTCATTTGTTTGACTGAAAGATGCGCTTGTTCCGAAGTTTACGACAGTTGCATTTGCCATGGGCCTTGGCACTTGGCACGTTCCATCTTTGCGATACATGAGCTCCGACAGTAACAAGTGTTGGGAATCGTTGCACGTAAGGTGAGTGTCCTGCTTTCATATTTCATCGTTGTCCCACTCTCCACCCTTTAAGCCTTTCCTAGTGTTTTTAGCGTGGCCCGGAGTGCGATGAAAGGTTGGTTGCCTTGTACACAAGTGCGGTCTTGGCCATCTCGTCTTCATTTTCTACGAGGCACTATCGTCTTGCTCTGGTTTGCAGGGCAAAGTCCTCTCTGTCTGTGGAGTTAAACTTGCAGACGAGTATGGCCAAGGCTTTTGGTTGGATGCGGAAACCGTTAAGGCTGTCGAGACGGGAGTTGTCGTGCGGGGTGCACCAAAGAAGTGCGTAGGTGGCATATGCCTGGGAAATGGATGTCTCTGAGTGGCCTTACTCGGTCGCGTGCACGGTGCATACTCTCGGGGCAGTGACTGTTGCGAGCATGTGCGATTCGGGTGTCTTCGGGTAAAGGGTTCCGTACGGGATGTTCTTCCCAGGCTCCTGTGAA